>PVJH01003381.1:0-143812 GCA_004026705.1 Nesogale talazaci
TCCTTAACCAAAATGAGTTTTATTAAGTTGGGAAACTACATTTAATTATTTGAGTAGCCTTTAAAATCATGTAATCTTTGCAAGAATTATTTATTTGATCCCCTTTAGATAGAGTGGAAATTCAATTGGTTTAGCTTTATTGGAAACTCCCTAATCTTTCTAATTAGACTTGTTGGTGAAGGAGTAGACAAAAAGCATTGTAAAACACTCTTGACAACTTGTAGACCTACGTGTGAATATCTATTATCACAACTCCTAGAGTTTAGAACAAACGTTAGTGAAAATCGACACATTTTTCTATGTGTGAAGAAGCAGCGATCATTTTTAAGAGAGAAGACAACTTATAAAAAATCATATCTAGACTAAAGTTAATTAAAACAAAGATGCCTACTGAAATATCTTAAAATAACCAATAAAAAACATTCTTCTTAAAGTCTTACATGCATATCTATCGCCAAAACTAAAAAGACATGCACAAAAAAAGACAGAAAAGAAAAACCCTCTCCATGAACAAAAAAGCCCCTAGTTTTCTAAGTGAGCAAACTGTATCTTCTTTAAACCATTTTTTGGGGGGTTGAGGGGAATTAGAGTTAAATCTCTAAAAGTAGCAGAGCATTTCAATTATCAGATCAAGCTGAAGAATTACTGAACCTACCTCTAGGGTGTGAAATAAAATAAATTACAGTCCCCCATGACTGATATCTACATAATTTTCTACTTGAAGCAAATAGTCCTGAAATTTTGATCCTCTCTTTTTAGTGATTCCCAGTGTTCCTGCATTAAGCTATGGATATCAGATATTAAGTTATTCTAAGCAACAAATTCACCTCAATGCTATGAATCACCAAGGATGACATCATTTGTAATGAATATCAAGATCTGCATCAAAGTTTGTTTTGACAGTGAAGATTCATGACTTGGAAATATAAACTGTGGATAATAAATTCATAACTTGAAGAAGTTTTCTTATAATACAGTGGGAAAATGATATTTCAAAAATTTTTTTAAATAAATGGATGCTGGGTTCTGAAATAAGGAAATAAATCAGAAATCTTTTATTTATTCATGAAACAAAGACTTTTTATTGTGCACTGCCTGTGACCTTGACCTCATATAAACTGAATGAAACCCCCCTCACCCTTATAATCAGGCTGCTTTTCTGCCAAGGAGGATTGATGTTGCCAAATTACCCTGATTGTTCTGAATTGTGGACAAATAATAATGAGAATGCTTTGATCTCATGAAACACCTTTCATCCACAAAGAGCAAAACACTTTAAAAGAATAGCTCACACAGTTACATAATCACTAAACCACTTTTTTATGGGGGTGGGGTGTGATAGAGTGAGATATAACAATTATGCATTCTATGTTCAGAATTGGAAATTAAAATATGCTAAAGTAAATATTGCCAGATAAGGAAATGATGAAAACACCAACCATGAAGGTATTGAGGTTACTACCTGTCTACCTGCTATCATAAAGTTTATGGAATTCTTTATTGTTTTTTTTAGCTTTCCATCCTTTAGAATGAGAACTCCTTCCCTTCCCCCAGGACCCAGACTGTACCTGCTCCAGCTCTTATTCAATAATTGCCTGTGGATGGTCAGTCCTGAGGGGCTCCTACTCGCTCCTTCTTTAAGTGCCAGTTCCTGGTGACAGGGCTGGTGGAACCGGGTGTCGAGGGACCCAGAGCAGCCTTTGGCAAGCTGGCTGGACCCAGGACCCTGAGATGGGTACACACACGTGGAAGGGGCCGGGTGGGGGAAGTCGCTGCCCTTGACTGCGGGACAGAAGCATGGACTGCTCTTGGTGTGAATTCATTTGGAGAAGAGCCAGGCTGTTGGTGGTCGGGTCACGGGGGCCGGGTCAGAACCTTCCCTCCCCCAGTCAGTCTCTTCCAGGACCCGCTCTGGGCTGCTCTCCCTAAAGACCGGCTCACCATGCAGGTGCCCCATCGCAGGTCCGGTAGCTGTTTTGGAACCACAGGTTGCCACACCAGTGGTCTCAGGGTGGCTGTCCCGAGCCAGTCTCGGGCCATCGTGAGGTCAGCTCTGGACCACTGGCAGGAGGACCAGGGTGTCGCGCTTGGCAATGACTCAGAGTTGCTGTTACTTTGTCCGCTTGAACTTGGTCGACTGTTGGATCACTGAGACCACCTGGGTCTCCAGGCGCCGCCTCAAGACCAGTACATTGAAATACGGATTTTCGAAAAATGGGAATGTAACTGTGAATGTAATAGTTACATTATTTCACGTCAACTTGAAGATATAAACCAATGACAGGATTCAACTAAGTACCCAGACAGCGTGCTGCCATCATGACCGTTTGCGTCTTAAAAACAATGTGTGGAAAGATAAAGTCTTTTCTCACAGTTAACACTCCAGTAAAAACAGCAAAAGAGGCAGACAAAACTAGATGATGCTAAGAAAGGGTTGGACAGATGACCTTTAAAGAAGAAGAAGGAAGATACATCTGTGAGCGAAAAACCTGATTTCAAAGGAGTGCCCTTTGAACAACCGGTTCGCCGAGCACAGCACATAGTTAGGGAAAGGGCTCTGTCCAACCGAAGCGAACAGGGGGCCTCCCATCCCAGCGTGCCGCATTGGAGACCTCTGGCTTCTATGAAAAGTGCTTGTCCATCTGCAACTAAGGCAGGAGCAAGGAGTCACATGTGGCATTTGTGGCATCCCCAGGAGATCCAGGTCACCCTCTCTCTGTGAAAAGTAAGAGTGCATCTTTCTGGGTTCTCTGCCATTCTCTAAAGGGAAATGACAGCTTGCGGGCACCTGTGCATACCTCTCTTCTTGAATTATGTATAGTCTAGGTTCTATGGTTCTATCCACCCCCCCTCCGCCAAATATATATGTCAGGGATACCAACTGGCCGATGTGAAGATCTCCATAGTTAGATATTCACTCCCGGGACTTAGGACCTATTAAAATTCATCTCTTTGAGTAATAACAACAATATAAGATGACCCCCTCCAAAAAAACAAAAAAGTGTAAGGGTGGAATCTAGTCTGTCAGTCAGGTCACGGCCTGGTGGTGCCTATGTATGGTCATGATCTTCTCCTAAGAAGGTTCTGGGAACTTCCCCCTCCCAATCTGCCTTCATCTTCATGTTGTCGAGCCAGGCTGAGACCTGCCCAAGCCCTGGAGACGCTTCCACCACCACTGGATGCAAAAGACTGTGCACCTGTGAAATGTATGCATTCGGCACCATTGCTGTGACCCCGTGAGCCTGAGGAAGGAGTTTATATTGACTAGTGTTGGGCTTCTGGACTTGAGCTGAAATGGGCTGGGATGCTTTTCTGATATACAATTACTTCTTAATGTCAAGCTCCTTTTTATACACATATGAGAATCTGTGGATTTTGTTTCTTTAGTCAAAAGTCAACACAGTACCTGACTTAGGACAAGACTTTGATAAAAGGGGCCTCTAGAATGACCCTCAAGATTGTGTAAATCAGCAATTCTCAAACTGTGGGTCACGACCCATTTGGAGGTTGAATGACTCTTTCACAGGGGTCACTGATTCAGTGACAAAATTGCAGTTATGAAGTAGCAGTGAAAATACTTTTATGGTTGGGAGGTCACCACGTAAGGAGAAACTATCTTAAAGGGTCGCGGCATTAGTAGGGTGGAGAACCACTGGTGTAAATGTATCATTCAGTCATACAGTTCAGTGCTTCTATCACCTCACACTAGCTAGTATAAACATTTTTGAGTAACTCATTACCTGTATCTTACCAGGAAAGGAGTTTGGTTCTTGTTGGACTCTTGCTTACTGTAAGGACAATCATTCTAAACCCCTGGTTACTCTATGGGAGAAAAGTGAGGCACCCATCCAGAGTTACAACTTCAGAACCTCACGGGCCCAATTCTATCCTGGCCAATCGGGTTTCTATGATTCTAAATTCACTCAATAGCAATGGGACTTTGAATTTGTCCAGGAACTGTGCTACTGGGCACAGCAGTTGTTTTAACATCAATATCTTTAAGTATCTTTAAAATATCTTTATTTAGTATCTTTAAAAGTTTTATTAGCACACAGCCCACATATAATTCAATTCAGGCGTTCATTCACATCCAAAAGAGCTGTGCAATGATAACCACAATCAGTTTGGGAATGTTTTCTTTCATCTTGTATTCATTGTTACTAGCTCTCCATATTCCCAAGGAGCTATTAATCAATGTGCTATCTTTCTAGATTTCTATGTCCTGTAGTTCCTATAGGGAAAAACATTTTTTAAACCCTGAACACAATAATAAAATAAAACAGAGAAACACCTCAATAAAAAAAGAAAACAGAATTCACGTATTGAACACATAGAGATGCAGGAGTAGTCAGGCATTGTATCAGCAACATTTTACGTAGGCTGTTTTTGCATATGACTTTGCTCTTATTTTGATGCTCGTGACAAGAGATGACTACAGCAATTTAGAGGGGTGTGGAGCACCTGAAGAGCCAGAAAAATTATTAAGATATGAGCTTTGATCTTTAATTTCGGTAAGTGGTTGGGCAGTGTGGGAGTTTTATTCTGAATCTTACCTCAGATGGCCTTTAGTATGTTTGATATTTCAGGCACTACCCCTTGAGACATTCATTTTTCCACTTCTATCTATCCCCTCCCTTTATAAGCATGAAATGTGGGTACCAGCTTCTATCTTAGTGAGTTTTCTCCTTGTGCAGAATATATTAAGATCTATTGATCTTTAGAGTCTGAATTTGTCTGTATCCCACTTTATTAAAAGTCCTCATGTGTGTTTTGTTCCTGTGTAGCACCTTGCCCATCTGTGACTGTCTAGCTTAACTTTGGAATTATACTCTCAAGCATTTGTCTTGACCTGAATTATGGGTTTGATGGACTTGTTAGGGTGAATGGTAAAAATAAATATGCTATAATAATACATGTACAAGGATGCTTTTTGCAGCATTATTTTTAATGTTGAAAAAATGAAGGCATCTAAATATTTATCAACTAGAGAATGAACAAATAAATTATTTCATACTCAAAATATTAATAGTAGATAGATATTATAATGAACAAGGCATAGGTATGCCTTCATATATATTCATAGATATATTCAAAATATGAATAGTAGATAGATATTATAATGAACAAGGCATAGATATACAGTAAATTTTTCCAATTACAAATTATAAGTCGAAAAAGCAAATTACAGAATGTTATACATAATTGATGTTTTGCTTTTGAATACAAATAAATTTGTGTTGTAAAAATGAAATGCATTCAATTCTAAAAAGAAACAGAAAACAGAAAATGTTAAAAAGTAGAAAAAATTTAAATGGAGATAAAATGAAAAGTGCTAATTTAAGGTCACAGAAATTCATAGAGGCTTAATCCACATGTGTTTCACCTTCATTTTTTTGGTTTGTTTGTTTTAAACTGATACAATTTTAAATAGGTTAAAAGGGAGAATGAATGATATATACTACACTTTTACATATCTACATTGGCCATAATCAACTTTACAATGCTCTCTGTCTGATACCAAGGCTATTCATATCCCTCAACTAGGACCAAAGGGGATTCCCCAGAGGCTTAATCCCTGGGCAGACCCTGCCAATATAATTTGGTTTTATACTACCCAAATAGATTTTGATAGCCTTGAGGAAACCAAGTATTCATAACCTCAGTTCTGCTACCATTTTCTCTTTTGGATTTGAATTTTATTATTTGGATCACACAGGCTAGTGTACTTCTATCATGAGGACCTAGTTGACACCTCACTTAGATGGCTACTTGTTTGAAGACAAGCCGTTAAGACCCCAGTGCTATTCTTTCTGGTAAGTGGGTACCATTTAGTTTCTCTACCACACTTTACCCAAGCACTCCTATTTTCATTGATCTTTTCATGAGGGTGAGCATCAAGCAGAACCATGTCTTAAAAAGCTCTTAGAATGGGACTAGAATTAAGTGCAACCCCCCCAATCCATGAATAGATCTATGGTCTATGTACATCTCTGATTCACCTTAGAATCAACTTTATCATTTTATGGTATAGAACATAATCAGGCACCCCCTTGGAGCATTACTTTCATTGCAATCGAGTTGATGATGACCCAAAACAATCTGAAAGGGCGGAACAGACCTCTCTCTGTGAGTTTCTGAGACAGTGAATCTTTACAGGAGTAGAAAGCCTCCACTCTCTCCCTCCATGCTGGTTTCAAACAACTGACTTTGCTGTTAGCAGCCCAATGCATAACAACACAGTGATAGTGCCATACGTTTCACCATGGTATATCAGTGAAAACAGTGGTGAGAAAAGGAAATTATACTCTTAGAGCCCAGGTATGAACCACAATACATGAATTGTTGAGTTGTACAGATTAAACTCTAAAGTGAGTGTAAACTGTTATTAAAAAAAAACAATAGGAGTTGATAATAGGACAACACACTTTATAGGAACAAAGACTTTAATATAGTATGTAAATTAAGCTCACAGAAGGTACACTCTTTTTGCCACATCGCATGGATCTCATAGACTCCTGATATGAAATCAGCTCTTTGAAGCTCTGAAGGTAATTCTCTCCATTCAGTAAGGTAATATTTCATCTTGGCACCAGAGAGAATTAAGTTCCACTGCCCCAGATCTGTGGGACGCTGAGAACCAGGAAAAGAGTGTGAGGCCAGGATTCCCAGGAGGGAGGCCTTCATGTTTGTGGGGTGCACATGTATCCCAATCACATTCTACCAAGTAAAAATTCTTCCCCACAACGTCCCCCTACCCAATCTTAGGGTGCTGCTTGCAAGCATGTGGTTGTTGCTATACTTTTTTTTTTTCTGATCAAGTCTCATTTATTTGAGTTGTTGCTATACTCTTAAAGGTTAACTGTTCCGGGTTATCTCTTATCAAAAGCAATGAGACCATCTAACCAAACAGTTCTCAACCTGTGGCCCATGACCTCTTTGGGGATTGAATGATCCTTTTACAGGGGTCTCCTAAGACCATCAGAAAAACATATATATTTTTTATTATTTAATCACTTTATTGGATGTTCATACATCCCTTTTCATCATACATAGCTCAATACATAGTTATATATACTGTGCCAAGCACCCCCACTTGCCTGCCCTCATCAACATTCTCCCAACATCTGCCTTTCCACTTGGGCCCTTGATATGAATCCCTCCTTCTTTCCCCCTCCAACCTTTCCCCGCTTCCCCCAGTCCTCATTACTCTGCAATCATTATTGTTTTGTCAAGTCTTACACTGCCCAACATCTCCCCCTGCTCACTCTTCCCGATGTCCATTCTCTAGATAGGAGACAGTCTGCAGATCCCCATAGCTGGCTTCCTCTCTCCACCCCACCCTCCTTCCACCTATCTTGCAACTCCACTCCCACCAATGACCCTGAGGGGTTTATCCACCCCGAGTTCCCTGCATTTCCAGCTCCCATCTCCACCAGTGCACCTCCTCCAGTCCAGCTGGAACTGCAGGGCAAGACTGGACTGGGACTGTGGTGGTTGGGGGGAGGAAACCTTCAGGAAATAGAGGAAAGTTTTATGTTTCATTACTACCTCACTGCTCTTTGACTGACCCATTTCCCCCCATGACTCCTCTGTAAGGGGGTGTCCAATTGCCCACAAGTGGGCTTTGAGTCTCCACCCTGCTCTCCCCCTCATTCTTACTGATTTAATCCTTGTTCTTTGATGTTTCATGTCTGCTCCCTTTGATCCCTTGTGATCACACAGGTGGGTGCACTTCTTCTATGTGGGCTTTGCTGCTTCTGCGCTGGATGGCCACTTGTTCACCTTCTAGCCTTTAAGATCCCAGTTACTTTATCATTTGGTGGTTGGGCACCATCAATTTCCTCGGCTCTGTCTGCCTCTTCACCCTTTTGTCCTCAGCAATCATGACAGGAAGGTGGGCACTTAATGATAGGTTTTTTGTTCTTTGATGTCTGACAGCCTGGTTGTTTCCATTTCTTATGGTAGCACAGGCTGGTGTGCTTCTTCTGTGGTAGACCTCGTTGCACAGTTTCCTCATCCTCAAGTCTTTGAGGCCTCAGGCATTATGTCTTGGTAGCTGGGTACCATTAGCCATCTTCGCCACTCTTTCTCCTATCCCCACTTGTTCTCAGTGATCATCTCAGGAAAGTGCAAACAACATAATATTGTTTTTTCTTGTTTGATGCCTGAGACCTGATACCTTTAACTCCTCTCAGCCACACTGGCTGGTGTGCTTCTTCTATGTGGATTTGGATACTTCTTGGCAAGTTGACTGTTTATCTTCAAGCTTTGAGACCCCAGACTGTATATCTTTTGATATCTGGGTGCCATTCTTTTTCTTCACCACATTTGCTTATGCACATATTTGACTTCAGTGATCATATTGGTGATCATCGTGGTCAGATTCCTAGAACAAAGAGTTCTTGCATTGAGGAAGTGCATTGAGGAAGGTCCAGCTGCTGCCTTAGTACTAAGTACTAAGACTATAACTATATGTTCCTGAATTTACTCCCACCTTTTCATAGATAATTATTTTTTCATACTCAGATGTTTGTGTTTAGACCTCTACATGTGCTCTTTGCCTTCTCATTCCTTCTTCTATTTCCTTCTGCCTTCCTCCTGTCCCTCTTTTGTGGTCAGTCTTCATTTGAGTTTCATAACTTTCTCTCTTACATTACACTTACTTTGGCCCTATTAGGCCTCCCCCACTCACCTCCCCACCGATTGCGGACCACTGGTTTTTCCCCCCACCCCTGAGTCTGTTCATGCCTCCCTTCTCCCACAGCTGTTAGGAACCCTTGGTCCAGTTGTTCTGTCCTCGGTACTGTCCAGCCAGGAGTGCTCCCTTCTTGATTTGGTCCATTTGAGGGACACAGACAGTCTTGCTTCCCTGCTGTGTGTCTCTCAAATGTCCCTTGTCGCTCTCTGTAGGAAGACAGTGTGACAAGCCCAGTTGTTGTTTGCCCAGTCTCCCCTGTGTCTTAGGTCCCCGCAGGAGCATAGTCCTCTGAGCATCGTGGGCAGGAATCGGGAAAGCATGGGCACCGGACCAACTCTCCTTCTCTTCCTCCATTTCCATGTGTCTCCATGTGGGCGTGACATGCTGCTCACTTTCTGCCACCTTGTCTCTGCCACACCCACTTATAACAGGTCTTGTCTCCACAGAAGCTGAAGCGGGCGTGTAGATCCTACCACGCAACACCCAACCATGAGGACGGCAATGGAAGGAGACATGAAAAGTGAGAAAGCTACAGGGCAAGCCATAACCAGAGCCAGACTGACTCCCTCAGTGTAAGTGGGTGTGGCAGAAAAACACATATTAACACATATTATATTAAGAAATTACCCATGCTACACCATGCTTCAAGACAAAATTTCACTTATTTTTAATTAGAGATAAATAAATATAAATAAATAAGTCACAATAAAGAATTGCATATTGTTTTTGTGATTATTCACTGTGTTTCAATTATGTTCAATTTGTAACAATGAAAATGCATCCGGAATATCAGATATTTACATGACAGTTCATAATAGTAGCAAAATCACAGTTATCACATAACAACAAAAATAATTATATGGCCGGGGTCACCACATCATAAGGAACTGTTCTAAAGGGTCATGGCATTAGGAAGGTTGAGAACCACTGATCTAACCCTAAGTACAGGCTACTCCCTTCTGCTAAAGATAATAGACTATCCCCCTGGAGAAGAGCTCAGAGATACCTAAAATGAAGCAAGCTTAAAGATAACCAAGGTTAGGCCGCCATCTTGACTCTACCTTGCTGCCACATGTGTGCCTCTAGCACCTCCAATTCCCTTGTGTAAATCTTTGTTAGTCCGGGTAGACTAGAGGAACAAATGCAAGGACACGCATATAGGTATTAGGAAAGGGTTTATATACAAAAGAAATGTGACCCTAAGAAGGCATCCCAATCCAGTCCAGTGCAAAGTCATAAGTCCAATAATAACCCATATACCTAAATTCAGCCTATAAAGATATCCCTAGTTCCTCCCCATGAAAGTTTCTTTGTTTTTTGAAGTATATTGTTGTTACATGTCATAAGGTTTTCCCTCACTCAGCAGAACAATAGAATCAAACAAAAGTTGGTTGCAACTAATTGAATCAATTGATCTCACAGAGAGACTACTTAACCCTAACATATCTGCTGTACCAAGCATGATGTCCTTCTCAAGGACTGATTTCCTAGGAGAACATATCCAAAATAGGTGAAATCAAAAAAAAATTATCATGTTTCATGCTAAAGAGCATTCTGGTGGTACCTTTCACAATTCATTTTGTCTGTCCTTTTATTCCTATGTTCTTTTATTCTTTATATATTCAATGTTCTCCTTCAACTGCATTGTTCAAATGCATCAGTTCTTCTCTCATCATACTTAGTGATCATCCAGCTTTTAGATGCATAGGCAGCAATTAAGAAATGAAAGCATGATTGGGTTGGGCATACTTTTCTTCTCAAGGTGACATCTTTTCTGAGGCAAGGTCACTTAAGCACATTTCCCCTCAAAATACATTGTTTGATTTCTTGACTGTTGCTTTTATGAGTACTGATTGTGGATCCAATTTAAATGAAATATTTGAAAACAGCAATATTTTCTGTGGTTATCATGCTGACACTTATTGGTCCAGTTGTGCAGCTTTTTTATTACTTTATATTGAGGTATAATCCACATTGAAAGTATTTTAAAAACTGTGCGCAATTATTTTTATTCCCAATTCAATTTCATTTTCTTTTCCTCTTTCAAATAGATTCTCAATTTTATTAAGAAACAATGCTTTCTTTTGTCCATCCTGCCCAACTTTGGAAATACTAAATCCAAATGCAGGGACCTTGGGTGACAACTAAGTGAGATATTGGAGTCTACTCAGGGATGTCTCGAAAGTCATAGTGATCTACTTCTAAAAGGACAGACATCAAAACTTTCATGGAGTGCAGTTCTGTGTTGACATTATTTTCCAGGTGGCCTGCAAACATAAATACAACTGAACTTTTGGTTTCTGATTAGATTAGTTATGGGAATCCTGTGCCTGTTATCACACCACTTGTCTGTCAGTTGATTTCATTGTGGTAGCTTGAGTATTGTGGTGATGCTAGAAGCTATGTCCCTAGTAGTTCAAATGCCAGCAGGATCGTTCAATGCAAGAAGGTTTCAGCAAATCTTCAAGACGAAGACCAGACTATGGAAACAGAATAGGCTAGCCACGTCTGAAGTATTAGCCACTGAACACATTATAAATAGCAGTGGAGTATTGTCAGATACTGACTGAGTTTCATAATTAGTGCAGAATATTGTCAGAGATGGTGCCAGCAGATGAGGCCCTCAGGTTGTAGAGCTCCGGATCCGATGGAGGAAGAACTGCCTTCTCAAAGTGAGTCAACTATAATGAGGTAGTTGGAATGAAGCCTTCTGGATCTCCGCTTACTGAGGGGACACAACTTAAAGTGATAACAAAGAGATAAATATCTATGAATCACGGGAAGTTGAAACATATGAGGTATAAACCTAGGATAGTTGGAAGTTGTCACAAATGTAATGGGTTAGACAAAGATTGATAGCTGAGGTACTAGGGAGCTGAAATCAAATGGTATTCGGCATCTAGAATCTGACAGTCCTAAGGTTTCTTACGCTGAGACTAGCACAATCAAGAGAAATGGTGTGGTGTTCATTGGCAAAAAGCGCACTGCAAAATCAGTCTTGAAGTACAATGCTGCCTATGATAGGATTGTACCTATCGATATATAAGGAAATTCTGTCAATAAACATTACTCAAATTTATGCATAAATCATTTAGGTTAGTGATGCAGAAGTTGAAGAATTTTACCAGCATCAGTAATTTGCATTGATAAACATATCTTCAAGATATGTTGATACTTATTTGTGATTGAAAGACAAGAATTGGAAACAACGAGTCAGGAACCAGTGGCCGTGGTGATAGAAACAAAGCTGGAGGCAGCACAATAGAATTTCCTAAGACCAACAAGATTTTCATTGTAAATTTCTTTCTTCAACAAGACAAAGAGTGACTATACACATGGCCTTCTTCAAATGGGCTACAAAGAAATCTAGCTGACAACATATTTGGGAAGAGACAGTAGCTAAAATGAGATCACCAACCAACTGTGCAATGATCGTCAATTGCTTTATAAGGTAAGGTTGAAACTTAAGAAAGTTAAAACAAGATTGAGAGAGCCAAAATACCGACTTGAGAATACCACGCTTGAATTTTGAAAGTGTCTCAAAGACAGATATGACTTGCTGAACAAGAATGATAGAAAATAAATAAATAAATAAACAAACAAAAAAACAGGGCTGAGCCCCGGTGGCGTAGTGGTTGTGCACGGGATTGCGGCCCACTGGGATGGAGGTTCAATTCCAGCAGTGGGGCTGGGCCTCCTACTCCCACCACCAGAGAGCAGTGATGCCCACAAAAAAAAATGATAGAAGAGGGGTTGAGCCCCAGTGACCTAAGTTGTTGAGAGTGGGACTGTGGCCCGTGAGTTTGGCAGTTCAAATCCAGCAGCGCTTTCAGGAGCAGCACTGGGTAGTGCCCATGACCACCAGAGGCAGTGATGCACAACCCCCCCCCCCAAAAAAAAAAAAAACAATGATAGAAAAACCGATGAGCCACAGGAAAATATCAGGAATATCATACACACAGACAGCAAAGCGTCATTTGAAAAGGAAAGAAAGAAAAGACCAATGTAGGTGTCAGAAAGAGGTTTTGAAACACGTTCTTAATTGTACAGTAGCTAAGGCAAATGGGTGAAACAATGAAATTAAAAAACTGAACAGAAAGTTTCAAAGGACAGCTTGAGAAGACAAAGTAAAATATTATAATAAATTGTACAAGGACCTAGAGTTAGAAAATCAAAAAGGAAGAACATGCTCAACACATTTTAAATTGAAATAGCTGAAGAGAAATTCAAGCCTCAAGTTATGATATGGAAAGATTTTTAGGGAAATATATTGAACGAATGCAGGAAGCCTCCATTATGAGAATACACAGAGTCACTGTACCAAAAATAATTTGTTGACATTCAAACACTTCAAAAGGTAGCATATGATTAGCAGCCAATGGTACTGAATGGTGAAATAAAGGCTGTCTCAAAAGCATTCACTAAAACCAAGGTTCCAGAAACTGATGTGACACCTGTCAAAATGCTGCAATAAGCTTGTGAATTACGCAAAACATTCACTCACCTATGCCTAAAATTTAGGAAGACAAGTACTTGGTAAACTGACTGGAAGAGAACCATTTTGTCCTAATTCTACAGAAAAGTGACAACAGAATGTGTGAGTTGTAGAAATATATTATTGATATCATATACAAGAAATTATTTGCTGAAGATCATTCAGCAATGACGAGAGCAATCTCTTTATAGGGAGCTGTCAGAAGTTCATTCTGGATTCAGAAGAGGACGTGCTAAAAGCGATATCATTGCTGGCATCACGTGGATCTTGGCTGAATACATAGAATACCAGAAAGATATTTACTTATGTTTTATTGACTATAAAAGACATTCCATTGTGTTCGATCACAATATAACCTTGAAAAAATGAGAATTCCAGAAAGATGTTTACATTTGTTTTATTGACTATGAAAGAGATTCCATCGTATGGATCATAACACGGCCTTGAGAAGATGAGAATTCCAGAACACTTCATTGTGCTTTTTTTGGAACCAGTACATGGATCAAAAGGCAGCTTGTCTGACTAGAAGAAGGGAATGTGGCATGGTTTAAAATCAGGAAATGTGAGTGTTAGGATTTTATCCTGTCAGTATATTGATTTAATCTATATGTTAAGCAAATAGAGAAGCTGGATTATATGAAGAAGAATGAGACATTTTTTTTTTTAGGCATCACTGTCCTCAGGTGGTGGGAGTAGGAGGCACAGCCTTTGCTCCTGGGAGCCGGAATTGAACCTCCATCCCAGGGGGCCACAGTCCCACGCACAACCACTACGCCACCGGGGCTCAGCCCGAATGAGGCATTTTTAAGTTTGGGGAAAGACTTCTTAAAAACCTGTGACAAGCAGATGACATAGTAACCTTGACTGCCGGAAGTGAGGAGGATTTGAAGCACTTACTAGTGTAGTTCAAGGACTGCAGAGATTACAACTCAATGTAGAGAAGACCCAAATCCTCAAGACCTGAACGATATATAACACTACGTAAATGGAGACAAGTTTGAAGTTGTCAAGGATTACAAGTGAAGAGATCAAAAACACATTGCCTTGGATAAAGCTGCTGCAGGAGACCTCTTGAAAGTGTTAAAATCAATGTTAATATTTTGAGGATTAAGGTGTCCTTGCTATTTTCAATTGCGACATATGCATGTGAATGTTGAGCTTTGAGTGAGAAAGTAAAAAAAAGATTGAGGAATTTGAATGATGCTACCAGCAAGTACCATGAACTGTCCAAGCAAACTTGTCTTGGAGGAAGCACAGGCAGCATGCCCTTAGAGGCAAAGATGGTGAGACTTCTCACAGGAACTTTGCACATGTTGTCGGTACAGATGGGGTTCAGGCCAAGAACATCGTGCTTTGTAAAGGAGAAGGATAAAGTAAAAAATATGATGACTCTCAACAAGATGTGCTAAGATGATGGCTACAACAATGGGCTCAAACATTACAATTGTGAGGATGTGTAAAGCTGGGGAGTGTTTAGTTCTAACATACATAAGGAAAGATGAGCTTGATGGCACCATGGACTTGACGGCAATAGCTCTGTGAAGATTTTCGAGTGAGCTATACCTTGGTTCTTGCTACATGGCACTGAAAGAAGTCACATCACAGAAAGATTTTTTTGTGTGTGTGATCTAAGAGCGTTTTTATGAAGGAAAGGAAATATTTCAGCTTTCACAGTCTCAAAGGGGTATATGTTATTTTTGGAAAGTGGGCCAAGCCAAGGAGAAGCCATGCTGGGGTTCACAACTGAAAACAACTACCCCCTCCAAAAAACAAAACAAAACAAAATAAGCAAACAACAAAAAACCTGCAAAAGAACACTGGAACAGGAGCATGGAATCCACATATGAGCGTCTGAAAAACCCAGAAGACTAGGAGCCCAAGAACATGTGGGTCCCAAGCAGGCGAGGAGTGGGCACATGTGTGACCACTTGGGAGAGAGAGAGACCCCCACCCTCCACTTTCTTCTCAACAGAAACAGAGTACAAAGAGTGGAGTCTAGGCCTGCACCCTGTGTATTTAACACCTCTGGCTGGGGAGGCATGTTGAAACTATCGGTTGACCTCATTGGCTGAGTTTAGGCTCACCTGTGTGATGTACATACCTAAGGTGAGTGTGCCCAGGTAAGCCTCCTACCTGGGCCTAGGGGGCTTACATCTATTCATGCCCAGTTTTAGACTTCCCTATAGGTGTTCAATTTGTGTGCCTGATCTCTTCCCAAATCCTCTATGTGGGGTTTTTCAGGCATGGGGGTGACAATCCCCCTTAGCTTCTGTTCTAGCTACCTTTCAGTTTGATGGCACTTAGCAATAAAAGCAGCATCCCTGCTTTGGGCGATTAGGCCAGAAATTGAAAGGAGAGTTAGTAGGCAGATGGCATTAGTCTAGAACTGCATTTAATGCAAATATGAGTACTGAGACACAATGACTAAACCAATTTGAAAGTATTAATTTTAGTTCTGTGTTTTTGGAAGTTCTTTCTCCTCTTTCAGTGGAGGCTGCTTTAATTCTTCTTGACCTTTGTTGTAGAATTAACAACAACACTAGCAGGACTGAGCCCTTGTGGCGTAGTGGTTGAGTGCAGGACTGCGGCCCACTGGCTTGGCAGTTCAAATCCAGCAGCAGCTTTCAGGAGTAAGGCTGAGTAGTTTCCAGAACCAGCAGGGGGCAGTGATGCACCCCCCAAATAAAAAAATAAAAACCACTAGTTGATATGGTTACATGTGGTAATAATACTTGGACTATATGAACAAGTTCTTGGCTTCATTCATATTTTGCAAGATAAATAAATAATAAATAGTTTTACTGTCAAAACCCTTGGTTCTGAACTTAATATTACTTTCAGGAAAGAGATTCCAACAGAATGAAGCAATTATTCAGTTTTTCCCTTTGTATATGGACTATGTGAGTATCTCATACCAAGATTAGCAGGCTAGTAATAACATTAGCTGGGACGTGTGACAGCCATTTTATAAAGAACATATTTATATAAGACATGTATGTACCAGTGTGTGTTATAGAGAAAAATATATAACATAGTTGAGGCTTAATTAGGTTAGCATGTTTGCTTTTGTTTATTTATTACGTAAGTGTTTGATCAACATTATATTTAAGATGTTAAAATGTAGAAACTCTAGCCATCAGTGTTTGTCCTTTTAAGACTGGATCTAATATTTCTATGCTAAATAATTCATCCTGGCAGAGAAAGTTAAAGTTAGACTTCTGAACAAGTTGGTCAATTTTTAGGCAGGCGACAGTAATCTGAGGTCAGACTATATTTTAGAAGATACACAGGAGAGCATGAATGACAAATTTTGAGGTTAAATGCATTGCTGATCAAATAGAATACTTAGTCTAAAACTGAAGAGGAAGAAATATAATGTGTTTGAGAATTCATAAAGCTTTGTTTGCATCTTTCACTGGCTTTATAGTACTTGTGTGAATTACAATGAATTTCTGTGGGTTCTTTAATCTCATTATATTAAAAGCAAAAAGACTTAAATTACTATACTAGCTTTTTTACTTCACTCTGTACAATACATTATTTCTCTTTTCTGCATTTATATGAGAATGTGGCAAGCTCAATTTCATACAGCCTTATGTTTCAAGGCAAGTAATCAGGTGAAAATGTAGCTGGAGGGAAAGTCCCCCAGTTGTGAAAGAGTCCATATTGTTTGTTATTACCCTCTGGCAAGCCATTAGTTTACTATCTCACTAGCTGTTTTCAGAAGGAAAGAAGATACAGTGTAATGTCCTAAGAATAGCCTGACACAAAGTCTGGATTTCAAACAAATCATGATGAGCATGTTCATTTAGCTTATTGCTAAATGTAGCTGCATTCAAGTAGATGCCCCCGACTTCACTGTAAGTTTCAAGTTCTTCATAAACTGAGCTCGAACATTTGATTAAGATGATGTTTAAAAGCAATTTGTTGTTGTTGGGTGTAGTAGTCCATTCCGACGCCATATGCAGCAGAGGAAAGCATGAGCTAGTTCTGTGCCATCCTCATAATGGTGACTTGAACCCATTGTTATGTCTATTGTCTTGATCCATCTCATTGAGAGTCTTCCTCCTTTTCACGACCCCCCCACTTTAACAAGCATAATGTCTTTCTCCAGAGACTAGTCTCTCCCAATAAATGTCTGTACCTCTTCCGACATCATCATTCCAATGCATCCACTCCTCTTTAGTTTTCCTTTTCAATATCCAACTTTCATATACATATGAGACCATTGAACATATTATATCTGAGTCAGGTACGTCTTAGTAATCAGAACATGTCATGGTAACTCCATGTACAACAGACTGAAACAATTGCCCAGACTTATACCATCCTCAAAATCATTGCTGTGTTTGAGGCATTGTTATGGACACTGTGGTCATTGATCTTTGTGAGATTCTCTTTTTTCAAGACTAGACAGTTCATTCAGTCAGTTTTCTCTCTACTTACTCCAGCTTCCTCCTTGATAGCAACACTGACTACAGATTCGGTTTTAAATCTGTATGTAATACTGTTGATTGACTGTTGAAGACCAAAAGTTTAATTCCCAGAAACTCTACGACATATATTTTCAGGGTCCATTGGCTTTAATCACATTTTGTTCCTATTCTTAACGCAGACCCTGTAACAAGAGTTTGGGGTCTGTTTCCTGGCCTATGCCAATGAAGATTTTCATTTGCATTTAGGCAAGATCCATCACATATAGATCTGAAGATCAAGAATAAAGTTATACAGTTTCTTAATAAAAAAGAGAAGAAATAAATGAATGGCAGGGAGGCAGCTAGCAAGTGATCAGTATGTAGTTAAATAACAGAAAAGTTGAGACACATAGATATTACAAGGACCTCTTGATGAACAAATAGTCCATTACAGTGAGTCCCCTTCACTGGTCTACTAACTTCTGAGGAACTGCTTCTTCCACCATAACATCACCTCTCCCATTATTATTAAATATCTTTTCCTATCATCTATATGTTAATTTTATATGTACATATATATTGGGTCTTACTCTATTTGAAACACCACATATGCTTTCCTCATAATTTGAGTGAATTTGGTTCCTCATAATTTGAGATTTTTCAGACTAAAGCATCATTTCAAATCTGACCTTGGCAGCATGTGCTATGTTACATTCATCTAAATTTGTTGTAACTTGAGTAATGTAATAAAGTTTAATCCTGAATAGGCTGGAGAAAGTGATGGTTTCACCATTTTCCTATTGTCGCAAACTTCTGTAAAACTCCTGAGCATTTTAAATCATAAGAAATATATTTTATTATCTTATATTCATAAATGGTTTTATGAATTCCCTGAAATTAATTCTTTCAAGCTAATCCTTGTATGCTGATTTATAAAAATTATTATCATAATTTACAATTGGTTTGACATTTACTCTACATTGTAGTTACAAGGTACCTTCTGCCACTTGACAGCTTGATTTGCAGAGAAAACCATGAAATGTGAAGAAGACCTCAGTTGATGCATTTCTGTCTTAACTCTTTTTTTAGAACATCATGGCTAAATAGCTTACTGGGAGTAAGCATCAACTCGATGGCAAAGTGTTTGCTTTGGAATTTGAAGACTTAGTTCAAAAATTAAGTCATTCAAAATAAAAGTATATAATTCATTTAGAAGACAAACCATCAGATATGACAGTAGCATAGTACAAAAAGAAAGCATGATTTTGTTATTTAAACAAAGGGCAATTGCGTTTTGGACTTAGGATATTTGATGTCGAGTGGACACCGTGAAGGAAGTCATAGTGGGTTACATGTTGAGTTGCTAACTGCAAAGTCAAAAGTTCGAAACCATGAGCCACTCCAAGAAAGAAAGATGAGGCTTTCTACTCCTGCAAAGATCTACCGTTTCAGAAATCCAAGTGGGTTTCTACTCCACTCTACAGGGTGACTATGCGTCCAAACTGACTCCATGATAGTGAGTCTGGAGACAATGAAAGTTCACACAATGGTGAGGTTCTTGGTTGTGGACAGGTAGGATGCTCAAGTCCAGTCAACAGTGCTGTGAGAAGAAAGGTCTGGTGATCTACTTCCAAGAAATCTGCCATTAGATAGCTTGTGGATATACACGATGTGATGAGTACGTTTGTTATGCCAACATGGCCACAGAAGATTGGTGGGTCTGTCATGATGGCACGGCCAATGAAGACGCAGGATGAATTGAAGGGCAGAGATAGGAAGGACTTGGCGAGTCCCGCCCTCTCTCTTGCTTCCGGATCTTCGGACCAGAGAGCTGCCTTGTTCATCCTGTGCCTCGACCTTCAAGGAACACTACCCGTGGGTCACCTAATCGTGGACTGTGTTGCTGTGAGTGGAGGATCCTTCAAGCCCTACTTCACCACGCTCCTGGGATATACATCTCTTGAGCTGGGGACTTTTGGACTCTGTTATCTGGCTGACAGTTGGCGACCTGTTCTGCCATTTGCTGCCTGTGACCAGATAGCCTGGATTGCTCTACAGAGGACTACTCGACGGCCCTCAAGACTTGAAGGACTGCCAGTCTTCTAGTTGCCTCACACAAGTGAGTTGCACTGAGCAATCTATATTGCTTTATAGATAGTTAACTGTTTCTTTCTTATCTTATACACCGTTCTCTCTCTATAAATATATAAAAAGAATTACTCGTGTCCTGATTTTTATTTCTCTAGGAGAACCCTGCCTGACACTCATGCTTACATTTAAATTAATATGTTTGAATGTTAAGTATTAAGATAGTCGATGAACATTGGCCCTCTACTCAAGTCCTACCTCAACACTTTTTTCTAATAATCTGACATTTTGTGATACTTACTTTCCTGACACAATCACTGAACACAAAATGGGTGCATAAGAAAATGTAGTGAAGAAAACTGATGGTGTATAGTTATTAAAATATATAGTTTCTGGAATCTAAAAATCCAGAAGCTGAAAAGGTAGCCATCTAACAGGGAAGCATCAAATTCCACATGAAAGGAGTACACCAGTCTGTGTGAGCACAAGGTATTGATGGGCTCAGGTATCAGAAGATTTAAAACAATTATATCATGGTGAATGAGGTGGGTCAGAGTGGAGACACAAAGCCTGTCTGTCAACAAGTGGACACCCCCTCACAGAAGGGTAACAAGAAAGGGACAAGTCAGCCAGATGTATTATCACACCAACAAAACAACATTCCTCTTGTTCTTTTATTTTTCTCCGTTAAATAAATTCAGTAGTATTTTCTGATACAGTAAATACATGAAATGGAGGAAATGGAGAAATGAAGGTCTTGGTTGAAATCTGAACCACAGGATACATGGTTGTAATCTTACTGAGATGGTTGGGATGGGGTGAGAGAAGGAAAGAAGGTTGGATGGTGGAAATGCAGAGTTTTATTTAAGATGTATTATATATGAGTAGGTGTTTAACATACAAATGGGAATGTCAAGTGGGTGGTTTTGTTTATAGATCTGGATCTCAAGGGGAAGATCAGGGAATGATCAATTTGAAGTCATTAACATCCAGATGATATTTAACACAACTGGTGGAAATGAGATCACCCAGCCAGAGAGAGTGTACCAAGGAGAGGAGAGGGTTCAAGATAGAGACTAAAGGTACCTCAGCATTGAGACATCTCTAGGAAAAAGGTATTCAGTCTCTCTTCATTCTTGCATGTCTAATTACAACTTAAGAAATGCCAGCGTTACTTCCCCTGGCTTTCTATTCCCTTTTCACTACTGCTACCTCCAACTTTGTCTCCTTGTCCCTCAATTCTGCTTTCCTTCTCACATTGGGAAGCTATGGACGGGGTATGTACTATGATAGTAATACAGTCTCCTTTTATTAGAGTTGTGCAAATATATGGCACTGAGTTATAAGGCAAAATTGCTTTTAGCTTCCAGCTGCCAAAAGTTTCCAAGAGACTTGAATACCATTAACAGCATACTAAGCTGCATACACATCCACACATCCCCATACAGCTTACATATTTTGAAGCATGATGTCTCAATTTTGATGTTTGAATTTTTTTTAATTTCTTAAAAATCATTTTATTGGGGCTCAGACAACTCTCATCACAAAGAATACATACATCTATTGTGTGCAAACCACATTTTTACATTTGTTGCCATCATCATCCTCAAAACCTCCTCCTGCTTATGCCCTTGCTATCAACTCCTCATATATATGGGTCATCTTCAGAATTTTGCCTCTATTCTCTGTGTCAAAGGGTCTAGAGGCAAATATTTATTCTATTTTTAGAGGGTTGTTAGACCAGTGAGTTAGTCCAGGTAGTCTCGAGAAGCAAATTTATAAACACGCACATGTATGTAAGGGAGAGGTTATATATAAGAGGAATGGAACTTTGAGAAAGCATCCAAAACCAGGCCAATCCAAGTCCATAAGTCCGATATTAGCCCATATGCCTGATACCAATCCATAGGTCTTCTTCAGACTTACAAAGCACATGCAATGACAATAGGACAATCCCAAGCCAGTGGGTTCAGAATCCTGTGTATCCAGTGGCGGTAGAAGCATCTCGGCACTGGCAAGTTTCTCCTCGTGGCTCCTTCAGTTTCTAGGACTCAGGGTCTCTCCAGCATGCTGCCATGAGTCTGGTCAGGAGCGATGATTTCTAAGGAGTGATTCTTGTGTCTTGTCAGCAGATTGTCTCCAAGGGACGGAGGAGTGAGTCTCTTACCTCCAAGGGGGAAATACAGCTCAATTTTCCAGAATTCTCAGGAGAAAGCTGTACCCACACAGAGGTGTCATTGGCTATCTCAAGATTGGCAAACTATCCTCCCCCCTACACTTTTAACCCTCAAATGGACACAAGATTAAGTGATTGCCACAGCCAGTATACAAAAGGGGCATTTTTCTTTGAATCCCAGATGAGGTAGGTTAAACCATGCCTTAAAGAAGTCATATTCTATTATTACCTGGGTATACATGGTCTGAAAGACATGATAGTCTATGAAGATTCTTCATCCTGGACCTATAGTCTGGTTAATGTAGAAGTATTATCTTCTGCACAAATGATGTTGGTGTTACAACCCCTTATGGTCCAACTCCTTAGGACCCTGTGTCCAACAGAAGAAAACACTTCTTGACCTGTACCGCCCTCAGTGTGTTTGTATGTGAGTCCACAGTTGCAGTTGCCATGTCAGCCCATCTCACCCAGGGCCTTCCTCATTTTGTTGGCTTACTTTGCTTTGCGTCATGTTATTTTTTCAGGGACTTGTCTCTCCTAATAACATGTCCAAAGTATATGATACAAAATCTCGCCATCTCTGCTTCTAAGGAATGTACTGGTTGGACTTCTTCCCAGAAATATTTGCTTGTTCCTCTGGAAGTCCATAGTACTTGCAATATTATTTGTTGACACCATTATTCAAATGCATCACTTCTTCTGTGAGCATCCTTTGTGTTGTCCAACTTTCACATCCACGGTAGATGATTGAGAATATCATGGACTAGGTCAGGTGCACTTTAGTCCTTATTGTGACATTTGTGTTTTCCAACACTCTAAAGAGGTCGTGTGTGGTAAATTTGTCCAACATAGCATGTCATTTGATTTCTGGACTGCTGGCTTTACAGGTATTAATGGTGGATCTAAGAAAAATGGAATCCTTGGACACGTCAATATTTTCTCAGTTTATCATGATCTACCTGTCCAGTTGTGAAAAATTTTATTTTCCTTGCATCAAGTTGTAATCCATACTGAAAGCTTCAGACATTGTCTATACTCAGTCTTACCAGAACAAAAGACTGTGAATGTGACGAGAACTCTCAAAATATAAAATTGAAAAGGATTCTTTAAAACTATGTAATGCTTAAGCTGATTTTTTATAGATGTCACAGATAGCCTACACCCTCAACTATATCTCTATTTGAACTCTAAAGGCATTTGAAAGCTAGTATGATTAAAATTATATTGGTAATTCTTATCCCTACCCCCAATAACCTGGTCCTTAATTATCCACTATAACTGACAGGTTCCAAAGGTTGACCTACAAAGCTGTCAGAATAAAAATAAATCTTCCTTGTTGTAAATAAAGTTTTCAGACAGCACAGCACTCAGTATTGCTATAGTAATAAGTAGGCAATGCAGTTATTTTAGATCTTAGTAAATGGTACTATTATGTATTGAAATAATTAAACCAAAATCATAGGAGTGCTTGCATTTTTGTCACCTTCTCTCACTATAACATTTTGAATTAGTCAATTGGGGGGAAATTCTAAATTATAAAAATAGGTTATTTCAAAATAAAGTCCAAATGTGGTTGTTTCTCCTATCTTTCTTGACCATTACTCAAATCCAATCCATCTTAAAATTTTCCCTGTGTTAATTGGTTTCTTACTGCATTGGCTAGTTATTACTATAGTAGTGCTAAGTAACAAACTGCCTAAAAACTCTGTTTTACAACAATGAAGATTTATTTTTATATTGACAGTTTTGTAGGTCAACCTTTAGAACCTGTCTTTTGTAATGGATAGTGAATGGCAACTCCATCTATTTGCTCCCTTTTATGGCAGTGTAACCCTCAGTCCCTTGGTTTATTACTCCAACAACCGTGTGCAGTCCTGTAGCTTATTTAGGTTTGGCAATATTTCCCATCTCCTTTACCTTGGGAATTGGTTCAGAAATGGCCCTGCCTGCCATATAATGAAAGCTAGGCCTAGAATTCGATAAAGTAGAAGAGTCACTTTCTCTCCCCAGAGAGAGGATAGGATGAGAAGGCAGTTGCTGGAGTTGAGTCCACTTTGCTACTTAATTCAAGGAGAGCTTGGAGCTGTGGGGAGGCCCTTTGAAGTTGGCACTCTGTAAAGTGAGGAGTAAGACTGCAAAAGGGCAATTTTTTGATGACATCATTTGTTCAAACTTTGCCTAAAACCAACACTACTTAAGAAACTTTAGGTTATAGATGCCATTGACTTATTTTTTATTAAAGCCAGTTTGTGTTTCCCCTTCCTTTTAATGGAAAAAAAGTTCTGAGTGATAGAAGATCTTAGATCATGGCATCATTTTCTCTTGAGGGAATGGCCTCTTTGCCCTGCAGATAAAGACACTTAAAAGCAGAGGGAAACAAATGTTCATTGAGTGCCTGGTGCTCTGCAAGAAACTTTCCATCCTTCACCTCATTTAATTCTCAGGAAATCCTCTGAGGTATGGATTATACAGCACCGTTTTAAAGCAGTGGACGTTGAGGTTTGGGGACATTTAGGGCACTTATCGTTCTCATTTTGCTTTAATACTATGTGAGATGATAGATGAAGTCAAGTGTGAAGATAATGCCATAATCTATAATGCCTACATTCCTAGCCATTGACTATTCAGTGTCTCAGGTTAGCCAATTTTTTTTAACCCAAGTTTATCTCAGAACTCCCCTCTGATCACACCTAAGTGCACTTTCATTGCTACCATGTCATCACTGGCCCCTGTAGCCATCCTGAAAGGAATACAGACTATTACTTGGCACCTAATGTTCCAAACATAAAGATATCCTCATTCTTGATGAAGTTGGAGGTCAAAGCATGTATTTAACTGCTCTGATCAATAAGACATTTGCCCAAATGAGCAGATTGATTTCATTTACACCTGCAGTCATGGTCTGTGATCAGGTCCCTACCTTGAAGCGTGTACTGTCCAGGACATTGACAGGGACAAGAATGCTTAGGATCAATAAACACGGAAACCACATTTACAATGGTTAGCTTGATCTGGAGATTGAGCTCTTTGTCATTAACAGAGTTGAAAGTGACGTAGTTGAATTTTCTCAGACAATTCTTTATTCTTCTTGAAAAGCATTTCATATCAAGTCAGTGTATTTCCTGTTAACCCAAGTCTTCTTAAGCTCACCACTTTGGAGTGGATTCCAGCTCAGAGCTAGCCTAAACATATTTCCAAGGTTGACAATCTTTTTTTTTTTAAATGAATCATTTTATTGCAGGCTCATACAACTCTCATCACAGTCCATACATACATCAATTGTATGCAGGCCACATTTAAATGTTTATGGCATCATCACTCTCAAAACATCCTCCCTCCATCCAAGCTCCCAGTATCAGCTCCTTATATTTCCCTTCCTCCCCCCCTTTCCCCATGAACACTTAGTAATTTACAAATTGTTAGTATGTTCATACTGTACACTGTCCAATGTGTCCCAATACTCACTTATCTGTTTTCCTGTCCAATGTCCACACTCTCCAATGTGTCCCAGAGAGGAGGCTATGTGTAGATCCCTGAAATTGTTTCTCCCTTTCTATTCCACCATCTCTCCACCCTCCTGGTATTACCGCTCCTATTACTAGTCTTGGGGGATCATCTATCCTAAACTTCCCATGTTTCCAACTTCACTCTACATTTTCTGTTCTAGCTGGATTTATGTGGTAGAATTATGATCCTGATAATGGGTGGGAGGCAGCATTTGAGGACTCGAGGGAGATTGCATATTTCATTGCTACCACCCTGTATCTTAACTGGCTCATTTCCTCCTTGCAACCCCTCTGCAAGAGGATGTCGCTTCACCTATTGATAGGCTTTAGGTCCTAAATCTGTACTCCCCCTCATCAATAATGATATAATTTTAGTTCTTTGATGCCTGACCAGATCCCTTCACCACCTCAAGATCACACAGGCTGGTGTGCTTCTTCCATGTGGGCCTTATTGCTTCTGAGCTGAATGACTATTGTTTACTCAAGCCTTTAAGACCCCAGACATTATATATTTTCGTAGCCAGTCACCATCCACTTTCTTCATCACATTAACTTATGCACACAATTGTCTTCAATGATCATATCAGGAAAGTAAGCATGCAAAGTTATGCTCTTTAGTTCTTGAAACCTGATATGTAATCCCTTTTACACCTCGTGATCTCACAAGCTGGTGTGCTTTTTCCATGTGGGCTTTGTTGTTTCTGAGTTAGATGGCTGCTTCTTTACTTTCAAGCCTTTAAGACAGGTATGTACATAGATGCATACATTTATAAGTGACGATGGGGAAATAGATCATTGTGCATAATTATAGGGTCAATAGTAGGACAGCAGATGGGCATTGGACCTCCACTCAAGTACTTCCTCAGTGCAAGAACACTTTGTTCTACTAAGTTGGCATTCCAAGATGCTCACCTTTCCGACACAATCACTGAAGGAAAAAAATGTGCATAAACAAAGGTGGTGAAGGAAGTTGATGTGCCCGGCTATCAAAAGAAGTAGCATCTGGGTTCTTAAAGACAATCTTTACAGGAACCATCAGCCTCCTCCAGCGGGTGAGTCACAAACCTTGCAGTTAGCATGACACTTAATTCACTCTGCCACCAAGATGTTATGAAGAGAAGCTACCGAAGGTTTGATTCTCTAGGGAGTAGTAGAGACTGACACAGATTCTGTGTGTGGAGGCAATAAGTTAAGCTCTTTAATGGGCTGGAGTCTCCAAAAAATTCTAAGCCTAGCCCTTTGACTGTCTGAGGCATGTTGACTAAGAATTCTTCCCTATAATATCTAAATGTGTCCCTAAGATGTAGTGAAATCTGTCCTTTCTTAATGAATTTTTAACACTATTTTTTACTTTATTCTTTATTCACAATGAATAAGTCCATGCCCATCATTTCTTCTTCTTTTTTTTTTTTTGAGCATCACTGCCCTACAGTGGTGGGAGTAGGAGGCTCAGCCTTGCTCCTGTGGAGCTGCTGCTGGAATTGAACCTCATTCCAGTGGGCCACAGTTCAGTGCACAACCACTACACCACCGTGGCACATCATGCTCATCATTTCTTCTTCTTTTTTCTCTGTCTTCACTTTGTTACAAATCCCAAATCAATGATTTGTGTCAGCAGTGACTGTTTTCCCTCATGTAAATTTTGGTATTGGGAGGCCCTCAGATTTTTGAGACTTTAATCTGATTGTGTTCATATCAAGGATCTCTAATGAAAGACCGGAATGTGCATTAGGCTGCAAACCACAAGGTCGATGTCTCAAACCCACCAGACACTCCTCAGGAGAAAGAGGAGACTTCCAGCTCTTCTAAGGATTATAGCATTAGAAATCCACAGGGGAAGTTCTACTCCACCCTATAAAGTAGCTGTGAGTCTGACTCAAGTCAGTGACAGTGATCTTGGTGTGGGTTGTGGTGCTCACGTCTGTTTATTTCCACCCTCCTGTGGCCCCATGAGAAGTACTTCTACCACAAAATGTGAGTAGGCTCCATGTTATATGGCACGTTAAGTGAATAAATAAATCAGGATGCCTGGGAGCTTTCATTAAAGATTGTGAGCCAGGTTGTGTCTGAGTTCAGTTGCAAAGGATGCTGTGATTAATTAGCAATGTCTGCTTTGTAATTCAACAAGAGACATGGGTAGAATGAAGTCCTAAGAGAAGGAATTGCATACGTGCAAATGCTCATGATCAGAAATGGACTCAGAAAAGCACAAATCAGTACTTTCCATCCGGCAAAGACAGTTCCTTGATTCTGTTACTTTGGGATGGTGCCTGAGGAGGCAGTCAGAAAGCCAGGAAGCTATGGGTAACTTCTCTGTATCATGGGTGCAAGAGTGAAATGAAGGGTTTCCCAGACCAAGATTTTAGATACAGTTTCATAGGCCATCCACATTGAAAGCTACCTATACCCTCTGGTGTCAGTTTCATCCCGGTGAAGGTATGTGGCTGCCTTTTCTTGGAAGGCCAACTGGAACTAGGGTAAGGCTGGATAAAAGCATTCTTACTTGGATAGTACCCTATCAAATAACTTAAATACCTGGGTAAAATTTTCAAAACTTAGTTCAGCTAAAATTGCAAACTAGCAGAAGGTTTACACCCCAATTATTGCTTTCACTAGGTTTCTTTAGTATCAATTTACCATAAAAATTTGAACCTCGTTCTAGATCATATCTCCCATGAAAATGCATACTGTCACAGAGCATAACTGTAAAATCACTGGGACACACCAGCTAGTTAGGTTTTCTGGTAGAAGTGCTTCATAGGCCTTCCTAGCCTGCATCTTATGGGAGCATTCCTGTGGAGCTGCTGGTGGGTTTCAATGGCTCACCTTTGGGTAGGAGTCCAACACTTAACCGCTGCACCATCTGGCTTGCTTATGCAAAACTGATACCATCATTCCAAACAGATCTACTTAGTAGTCATTCAGCAAATCACCCTCATCTCATGCATTTAATAAAACTTCCTCTGTTTACGTAGATTAATTCCTCTTTAGTGTTCAATTTAAAAAACAAAGAACTCACTGCCATCAAGTCAATTCCAAATAGTAGAGAACATATAGGACAAGGTACTACTACCCCTGTGGGTTTCTAAGACTAATTCTTTATAAAAATAGAAAGCCTTGTTTCTCCCCTACAGAATGGCTGCTGGTTTTTAAAGGCCGATCATTTTGATAAGCAACTCAGCATCGCATCCACTATGCCACTAGGGTGCATATACTAAATTGCTCAGCATAGAATGATTTCTCTAACTTGTCTCCATGAAGAAAGTTATGGAGCTTTGCTTATGGATTTGCTTCTAATTTTTAAAACATGCTCATGTGCTTGCAGTGATGTACACAATGTTAGATATAGCACAATGTGTTAAATACATGAATTATTACCATCAATAATATCAATCTATTATTTTCATTATTCTTTTTCTATCCTGGAAAGAAGATATTGGGAAATGGATCTAGGAAAGGTAACCTGTCGGTCTAGCTATTCACTGAATTCCTTTTAGAGAGAGTTCCTACAGATCCAGTCTATTGGTTGATCAATTGCTTTCCTCCAAAGAAACTTTACGATTGATAGAAGCTTCAACTTTTCAGTAAGAATCAAGGCTAGCAGAAACAGGAAGAAATACAAGTTAATGAAGAACTCAGTAGGGAGGGTGAGATTAATACCTACAGCTTCATTGGAGAATTTTCTCTATTCTGTTCCATCTTTTTAACGAAGATATAAACAATATCTTAAAATGTGAAAATGTATTTCCCTCCTCAATAAATAATACAACTTACCTTAGAAAAATCTGTTCGAAGTGCAAATGATATTGTCATGTTAGAATTACAAAACGTTTTCATTTCTCCAACAGGTTGTACTCACCAAATTTATAAAAGCAGCATTTCATTTGTAAAGATATATATTTTTGCAAGGATATATGTTTATACTACATATATATTTCAGTATTCTTTTTTTGCAGCATTCTTATGAGTAAAATCTGAGGTGTATGCAATAATTTATTTTAGAGAAGTAAAGCGTAAAAAGCTTATCTTACAAAGAAATGTTCATGTGACATCTGAAGGATCTGCCCAGTGCATTCCCACAGACAATATTTTTAAAAGCACGAATTTTATTATTGCTGTAAATCCACCGTCCCCTTTTCAAATTCAATGTCATATGGAAGAGAGATAATTTCCTTTATGTTTTAAATTAGGCAAACAATTTGTAATGTATTGCATCTGGCCCTCTCAATGGAAAAGGACTAAAGAATACTTTGAATTCCATTGTAAATTAAACTAACAATACTGCTGTTCCAGATGTTTGTCTCTGGAAGAGGACTTGTTCCCTGGGAAATGGTATTAATTTTTGACGTGTCAGTTTTATGTTATTGGTGTTGTTGGTGGTGGTGCTTATTTCTCTTTACATTCAAAAGGAAAATGTAGATTTTCATAAGCAAAAAGTTTAATAGCTAGAAGGAAAAGACTAGAATTAATTGATCAGGCTCTAAACTTCCACCAGGGATTCATTACTTGGTTCTAAAGGTCTTCATATTCTTCTGGAATCATCTTTTAAGACACAAGTACTGAGGGAGAATTAACATTATATACACAAACTTTGGGGAATGGAATTTATCTATATCTCATTAAATATGAGCTGCCAGAGAAGAAGGATGTGGAACAGAGCAAGAGATTCAACCACAAGCATGAATATCCAGGTAAGAGGAACATTTCTCTTAATCCTCCTTCCCCCCATCTCCCACCCCAACTATTAGAAACACCTGGGGAATTTGAATGAGATGATTTTTCTCATTATGTGGTGAGCAATAGAATGTCATGTTGCCCCTAAAAATGTTAAAACATTGAAAATAGTTCAAGGCATTGTAAACCATTAAAGAAAACTAGATGGAAAGGCTTATTACTATGAAAGGAAATGCAATAAATAACCATAGAGTCCCGTTCTTCGGGCGGCACACTTTAAAATGCATTTTCCATTCTTTTACTCATTGCTATTGAGGCTATTCCAACTCCTAGCAATTCACTCTGTAAAACAAGAGGTTTCCGTGGGGGGTTAATTATATCTCTGTTGTCTCCAAGCACAGTGAGAGTGATTTCAATAAAATTATTTAGCAATTGTCTGAATATCTGGGTATGTAACTACAACACAACTGTTGACAACATAAGCCAGCTGTTGTACTTGGGACAAGGCTTTTTCCATCTCTAGAACTTTTTTCTTTTTTGTTTTCATCTAGTAAACGAAGCAGCTAGGTTAGGTGGTTAAATGAGAAGGGCTTCTGTTCTGTTGTTATGACATGCAAATACTTGACATAGATGTTCATGTTGATTTTTTAAAATGGCATAATAGGTTGATATCTGAATCTTAACTAATCTAAGTACCCCATGGAACACTGCCCACGCCTGCTCTGTGTTCACAGGCATTGCTGAGTTTGAACTGATTGTTAACAGCCAATGCATAAATTCACCTCATTAAGAGTTTTCCTTTCTTTCCCCTTTGCCCTTCTTCTATCCCAAGCATCCTCCTTCAGGGACTCATCTGATACCATTTCCAAAGTACATTAGACAAAGTCTTGCCATTCTTGCTTCTAACATGAAACTTGTCTGTATTTCTGTGTTTGTCTTTATAACAGTCCATGATATTTTTTGGCACCACCCTAATTAAAAAGATATATCTTTCTTCAGTATTCCTTAGTTACTGTTCAGCTTTATTATGCATTTGAGTTAATTGAAAGAGAATTAGGTTTACCTCTGTCCTCAATGGGATATTTTTCTTTCTCAACACTTTAAACTGATCTTCTACAATCTATTCACCCAATGTAATATGCTTTACCTAATGTGAATTGGTTTCTTAACTGCTATTTCATTGGGTATTGATTATGTGCCCAAGTAAAATTAATTCTTTGATGACTTCAACCTCTCTTTCATTATCATGTTATCATTTACTGGTTAATTGTGAGGATTTTTGTTTTCTTCATTTTGAGGTATAGTCTATATTGAAGATTGTGTTCTTTGATCTTCCTCAGTAAGTATTTACCTTGTGGTAAGCAGGCTGGTGTCATTTTTATGTCACGTGCTGTTAAGGAGTCTTTCATTCACCTTGATCTCTATGTGTCCTCCATAGAATTTGAGTTTCTCGTATTATTTGTGCAACACAAAAAAGCAAATAAATATGGTGAAAGGATACAACCCTTGCGCACACATTTCCTGGTGCTAAGCCATGGAGTATAGCCTTGTTTGTTACAATCATTTTTCTTGATTTATGTGCAGTTTTCACAAGACCTCATATAATTGTTCTGGAATTTCAATGCTTCACAATTATATCTATAATTAGTTATCACCACAGAGTTGCATATACTTTCTGATCTTCTCTGTGTTTAGCTAAGTACCACCCAACATAAGAAATGATATATGTTATTATGCTTCCTCCTCTGACCCCTTCTTGACTTTCTTGCCTTTTCTAGTTTGGTATACATTTTGGTACTGTTTTCTGCAAAATTTTACTTGGATGTAGCATCAGTTATATTCCTTGACATTTTTTCCATTCTGTTGCCTCAATTCAATGACATGAGTATGAATTTCTTCCAGTCGGTTGGCCAGATAACTCTCTTCCAAGTGTCTTGCCATAGACAAACAAGTGCCTCCAGTGCTGCGTCACATGTTGTTGAAACATTTCAAATGGTGTTCTGACAATTCCTATGGGATTATTTTTTTTGCCAATGTGATCAGTGCAGTTAGGACTACTTGCTTAAATTCTATTGATTTGTATCATTTATTGTCCTTTTAATGATTTGATGCCAATGAATTCTTTTTAGTATAATGACTATCTGTTCATTTCATCTTCTTTTAATAATTCCTGTATTGTTTAGTATGTTGGACATTGAATGCTTCAGTATTGAAACTTGAGGGTTGCTTTCTCACATCAGATCTGTCAGTTGGAGAAAAGCTGAGAATTCTCTTACGTTTTGATTTTCTAATTCCATCTCTTTCATATTTCATTATGAAAATTTATCTTACCTTCTGAATCCATCCTTTGAAGTCTTTTGTTGCTTTTGTTACTTTTGTTACTTTGTTACTTTTGTTACCTTGTTCATTTAATCATTTCTTTCATTCACTTGAGCTACTCTTTGTTCAAAAATTTCTGACATCCACTTTAACCCTTTCTTTCCTGCCTGTAATAAACTTTGTGTTTTTTTTTTCCCCCAACTTAACATTTCCCATATGTCATCCAACCATTAGTGTTGAATGTATCAAATCTATTTTCGAGATGATCTCTAACTTCTGTTGGGATAAACTCACAGTCGTAGTATGCCTCCCATGAGTTCATTTTCATTTTCTACAATTTCGACAAGCACTGGCCTATGAGCAAGTGACAGTCCGTTCCACGCTTGTCCCTGGCCTTGTTTGGGCTAATGCTGTTGAACTTCTTCATGTTTTTTCCCATAGATGTAGCTGATTTGACTCCTATATATTTCATCTGTAGAGTGCCATGTGTATAGTATGTAACCACTATCTGTGTTATTGAAGAAAATTTCTTGACCAAAAGTAGGTTAATCACTTTGCAAGATCCTTTGATGCATTCTCCTGCATTATTTCGATCACCAAGGTATTATTTTTTGTTTGCTTTTAATCATTTTATTGGGGGCTCATACAGCTCTTATCACAATACATTGTGTAGAGCACATTTGGACATATGTTGCCACCGTAATTTTCAAAACATTTTCTTCTACTTGAGCCCTTGGTATCAGCTCATTTTCCACTTCAATCTCCCTCCCTCGTTAACCCTAGGTAATTTATAATTTTTTTTCATGTCTTACACTGACTGCTGTCTTCTTTCATCCACTTTGCTGTTGTCGGTGTCCCTGGGAAGGGGTTATATGCAGAACATTTTGATCTATTCCCCCTTTCTCCCCTCATCTTCCCCTTCCCCTTCTGATATCACTACTTGCATTATTGACCTTGATAAGGTTATATGTCCTGGAATCCCTGGACTTTGAGCTCTTATCTGTACCAGTATACATGGTCTGGTCTAGTTGGATTTGCATGGTAGAATTGGGGTCATGGGATAGGGGGCAGAATTAAAAAACTAGAAAAAATGTTTCATCTGTGCTGTACTGCACTCTGACTGTCTTGTCTCTTCTTTGACCCTTCCATAAGGAGATGTCCAATTATCTACAGATGTGCTTTGGGTCTCCACTCTGTGCTTCCCTTCATTCACATTAAAATTATTTTTTGTTCTCGGTCTTTAATGCCTGATATCTGACCTGTGGACACCTCACGATGGCACAGGCTGGTTTGCTTCTTCCACGTGGACTTTGTTTCTTCTCAGCTAGATGGCTGCTTGTTTCTCTTCAAGCCTTTCAGACTCCAGAATCTGTATCTTTTGATAGCCAGACACCATCAGCTTTTTTCACCACATTTGCTTATTAACCCGTTTTGTATTCAGTGATCAAGTTAGGAAGGTAAGCATCACAGAGTGCTGGGTTATTTGAATAAAAATTCTTGAGTTGAGCAGAAGTCTGATGTCTGTTTACTACCTTAATATTTAGCATATAAATAGAGGTACATAGATTTATCTCCTTATTGCTATATTTAAATATATTCACATACATACATGCCTGCATTTAGACCTCTGTAAATGTCTTTTGCCTCCTAGTTCTTTCCTCTACTTCTGTTTACTTTCTTCTTGTTTCACTGTCATATTTGGTTTTTATTAAGATTCCAGCAGTTTCTCTTGACTACATTTGCCCTTGATCAAGCCCCACCAGGCAACTTATGCCCTTCTTGCCACCAATTTTAGAGCGCTTGTTGTTTCCTTGTCTCTGAGTTTGTTGACACCCTCATTCCTTTGCTTCACTTCCCCCTCTCCTATGTCCTCCTGAAAGTATTGCAGCCATTGTTTCCTCCTCTGGATTGTTTATCCCTACCTTATCTACAAAGACCTGAAGAGACAATAAGAAGCACAGAAACAAGACAGAGCATAACAAAACAACAGCAGCAACAACAACCAAGGACAAAAAAGAAAACCCTATAAACAATTTGTTGACCTTTAGGAGTGTGTTCTCCTTGAGTCTGATAGGGTGCCGAACTCTGATCTCAGAATCTATTTTTGGTCTTCCCTGGGGACCTCATTGCTTTGCTCCTCTTGATGCTCTTTTGCGTACCCTTAGAATTTTGTCTCAGTGTGAAGAGGTCAGATCTGGTACAATTCCTGCACTGTCTCCAGTGGTGTCCCCTGTAACTCTATTGGTCAGTATGGGACGGTACACCTCATGGTAGGGCCCGTCCTATGGTCCTCTCTGTGCATTGGTTGCTTTGAGCAAGAATATAATCCTTGATGAGCCAGGATGTGTTCTACTCTCTCTCTCTCCTTCTCTCTTCATTTTTCGGATTTGTTTTTTGTGTTTCCAATTTACACATTCTAATCACAAGTAATAATGAAGGCATCACGATTCTGTAAATAATATATTTCACAATTCACAGGTTAGTAAATATTCAATTTACTTAAACTTAACATAGTGGTTAGTGTGTAAATTTAAATACTTTTAGTATTAAATGATTTTTCATATATGTATATGTGTCCTTTCTAGCCACAGTCTTGTATGTCAGGTTTCTTTAAATGTTCATATTGATAATGCAATGCCATTATTTTTTAATTAATTGTTTCTGTCATAGTAGACCATATTATTTCCTCATGCAATATGGCCAGTATTGGTCCATTTCATCTTATCAATGCTTAGTTTTTCAGAAGTTGTCTGCTGGTTCCTTCCTTCTAGTCTGTTGTAGCCTAGAAGCTTTATTGAACTTTGTCCACTTGGGTGACTACCCTGATATTGGCATCAAAGCAACACACAAGCCACAACAGATTGACAAGACAAATGATTGATTCTAAAAGTAGGAAGTAAAATTAGACCCTCAATTCATTCTGGAATAAGGATCTTCTGATTCGAAACACTGTATAGCCGCACTTCCTGATTTTGTGAGCATTGTGATTCAGACTGGCCTAACCCTAGCATGCATAGGCAAATTATATTGAAGTATATAGAATAGTCAAATAATGACTTGCGTAGCCTGGAGGCTTATCACACTGGGCAAGGGGTGATTATTGAACCATAGTACAAGTCAATATTTTGACAACTAGGGTGTCAAAAGGGGACAGAACACGGTTTATTTAGTTCTCATTTATGACCTTAAGAGCTAATTTGAAGGATTCAAATGTCTTCTATTGTATTAGAAATATACATGTCCCTACTGTCTTTGTCATTAAGGATTAATTGTGGAGTTGAAATCCAGGAGAAATAGGATAAGTATTAAGGGAAGTCTCCTTTCACTTCCAGGGTATTGTACAAAGGAGAGAATAGAATACTTCATGACAGATATGTAAGGTCAAGCTGAGTCAGTTTCTCAGGCCTGTCTCCTTTCTGTGTGGTGTCAGAAGGACCCCAGGGCACTTTCCAGGGTGCCCAGATGTGGCTGAGTTGAAAAGAAGAGGTCTGTAATGGAGAGTGCCTTCTTAGGGGCAAAGCAATAGCTGAGACAGAGATAAAATAGCTAAACAGAACCAAATTTTGTAAATGAGTTTGTGTACAGGAGAGTCAATTGAACCTTCATTTATCAGGCTAGCACTGAAAGCAAGCCCAAATTAATTTATGCCAGCAATAAACATTGTTCTTCAAATAAGAAGAAATCTATACTTTGTCAAAAAGGAGTTTTTTTGTTTTGTTTTTTTGGGGGGAGGGGCATCACTGCCTCTGGTGGTCGTGGGCACTATCCAGTGTTGCTCCTGAGAGCTGCCACTGGATTTGAACTGCCCAGCCTGCGGGCCACAGTCCTGCACTCAACCACTTATGCCACTGGGGTTCAGCCCCAAAAAGAAGTTTTATAGGCCATGTTCCTAAAGAACTGATGAGGGGGTAAATCCAGAATATTTAAAAATAAATGAAACACTAGCTATTTTTCAAGTTTTATTGGCACATAACTCACATGTCTTACAATTTAATAATTCGATTACATTAAGAAGAGTTGTGCAATCATCCCCACCAACAGTTTCAGAACGTTTGTGTTTCATACTTATGCTCAGCCTTATTGATTCCCCAGTTTCCCTTAACCTCTCCTGCCATACTGCCAAGGAACAGTAATCCATTTACTGTCTCTGTAAACATTTCCTATTCTGGATTTCACATACAGAAAAACATTAAGAACAACAGCAACAGTTACAGCAACCTAACAGCATAACAAAATAAAACAGATAAAACCTCAATCAGAAATAAAACAGAAAATAATAAAAACTAGAGCAAAATGAATGCAAAATAAGGGAGATTAAATGATAGGGTGTTACATTTTAACCTAACGGCATCTGCAACAATCCCTTTTCCATTGTACTTTGTATAATAGCAAAGGCTAATCTCATCCCTGGTCTATAATCAGAGAGATTCACCAGAGGTTTTATCCACATATATTTCCCCATTTGCTCTTTTTTTTTTTTTAACAGAAAGAGCTTTAAAATTGGTCAAAATGGAGATCAAATGATAAAGTGTTACATTTTAACTGAACCAAATCTGCCATCATTGAGTTTACAATGCCCTCTGATCACAGTGTCATTCACATCCCCCAACGATGATCAGAGGGCATTCATTCGCTGGAGGCTTACCCCACAGGAGGAGCCTGCAGATGGATTTGGGGCATTCACTCTTGTTCATCACTTATTCCTGCGGGGTGTTCACGCTTTACCTTCTGGAAACTTGACATTTGCAAGGTAAACCCTGACACTCTCCTCTCTCTTTGATTAGATTGTAATATCTATAAGCTTTGCATCAGCCAGGCTGGGGTGCTTCTCTCACGTAAACTTAATTGACACCTCACCAAGACACTCTTCTTTCTGATAGCCAGGCACCATCTCCTTTCTTCACCTTTTGCTCTAAGAGCCTTATTTTCAGCAACCTCTTCATAAAGGTGAGCATCAAGCAAGACTATGTTATAAGAACTGAACATGCTTAGATTAGGACCAGAACGAATTGCAAGCCCCCAATCCATCAACACACCTACGGTTTATACATGTCTCTAGGTCACCTTAGGGAGATCATTGTCACTTTACAGTAAAAGACATTATCAGTCATCTCCCTGGCATCAATTCCAGTGCTTTTGAACCAATGATGACTCATTGTGAGTCTATAAGACAAGGTAGGACTGCCCCTGTGTGTCCCCAAACCTGGAAATCTTCACAGAATCAGAAAGACTCACCATACCCTTTCAGAGCTGGCTGGAGATTTCAAACTGGTGACTTCGCAGTTGGCAGTCCAATGCCTAACCAGTATGCATGAATAATGCCATCAGTTTAGCCAATGGTATAGATTTAAAGCATTGTAAAGAAAAGATGACATACTTATATAGGAGAACTCTGAACTGCAATATACGAATTGCTGACTTATACATATTAAAAGTTTAAATGAATGGACAATATAGTAATGATCGAGGTTAGTAATTGGCCAAACCTTCTAATAATATTTATTCATACCAACAGGCCCTTGCCCAGATTAGCATATATCATCATGAAGTAAGGAGGGCAAAATAATAATTATATGGACACCTTTATGGCAAAAGATTCTCACTAAAGTCCAATGTCCACCAAATCCTTTCCCTTAGGGTAGCAGTCATCTGCTTCTTCTCACATTAGGATTTCCAGTCTTAAGTCCAAGGACTACAGGTGAGTGTGAGACAAAGCCCAGCTCACTTAGTGAGGTTTCCATCTCTAGTCTTTCTGATGAGGCCTGGGAAGGATATTGTGACCCTTATAAGAATAGAGGGTAAAGTTCCAGAAGTCTATAGCACAAAAACTGGGTCAATAAAAGCTGAGGTCAAAGTGTCCAATTAGGAACCTAATATGAAGCATGTTCTTAATCGTTCCCCCACCTCCACCCCATGGATGGCTGCCCCTCCCCATTTTTGTGCCAGCAAAGATGCAATTGCCATCTCAGAGATAGGTATGCCTCTTCTCCTCAACCTGGACTTGAATTTCCTTATCACTCTGGGGAGAATTGGATTGGGATGATCTTAGCACAATTTTATATGGTAGCAGCTTAATAATCTACCTCCCCCCACTTCTTGAAAAATTGATCCTAAATGAGGTGAGGTTTCCTTCATCAAAGTGGTTTTTAAATATATACATATATAGGGCATAATGCATGTTTTATGGATCATAGGCAGGCTTTATACCACATTGCTTAGAGGAATGGATCAAAAAAAAAACATGCTAAGAGCAGTGAACTTCTTCTTGGTATCTTTTGTAGTGGACTCATACAATACTTGCCCTTCGTGATTAGCTAACAATTCAAATTAACAGTTTCCAGATCCCTCCGTGTAATGGTTTCAGCTTTTTTTCCCGGAGGGATAGGGGTTGAGGGGCACAAATTATAGTCCATTTTATGTTTGTGCCAGAGGTTTTTATCCATTCTTCAACCGGATGATCTTCTACAAACTCATTGGGGCTGTGTCTAGCTTCTCGCTATTGTGAATGGTGGTGCCATAAATGGAGAACACATGTTTGTTTGTGTTTTCCTCTCGTTATTTGGGGTATATGCTCAGCAGAGATATTGCTGGGTCATGTGGGATTTCTATTCCCATAGAAATTTGGGTATTGCCAGATTGCTTTTCACAGAGATCAAACATATTTACAAGCCACCCGCAGTGTATGTGTTCCAATCTCTCTCCACCTTTCTAGCATATGTTCTCCCCCCACACACTTTTTTTAAGTTGAACTATCATTGTGAATATATCATGATATCTCTTTGTTGTGTTGATCTGCATCTCCCAGACGGTTTCTGATTGTGAGCGTTTTCTCATGTGTTTGTTAGCTATCTGAGTATCATCGTTTTGAATGGTCTGTTTATGTCTTTTGCCAAAATTTTCATTGGATTTTTTTTCTTATTGATGTGCTACAGAATTTTGTAGATTTTAGTAATTAGTCCCTTGTCCATTATGTCATTGATAAAGATTGTTTCTTGTCTTACTTTTTGGATGAAGTCTTTTGATGTGCATAAGCATTTTCTGTGGCTGTGTAATAGGTTTTGAGGTTAGGTAGGGTAAGACCTCCAATTTTGTTTTTCTCCTTTGTGTTTCTTAAAATTGTCTGCCTTATCATAGGCCTTTTCCCCTCTACATGAAGTTGGTAATTTGTTTTTCCATTTCTTTAAATAATGACACAAGAATTTAGAATGGAATTGCTCTGGATATGTAGAAGGCTGTAGGTAGTGACATTTTCACAAAACTTCCTACCCATGGACCAAGGAGCCCAGGTGGTGCAGTGGTTTTGTGTCAGGCTGTGATCCACAGGGTTGGCAGTTCAAAACTACTAGCAGGAATAAGATGGGGTTTCTATTCCTATTTAGAGTTACAGTCTCAGAAACCCACACCGTTGTAATCATGAGTTAACATTGATTCAACAGCAGTGAGTTTGGTTTTGGTTCATTCATGGACAAGAGATACTCTTCCATTTGTGTTGGTCTCTTTTGGTTTCTCTGTAGGTTTCTTCATATGGGTCCTTTGTTTCTTTGGTTAGATTTATACCCAGATATTTCCTCATTTCTAAGGCTATTGTAAATGTAGTTTACTTGATGTCTTTTTTGGAGCTCTCATCACTAGAGTACATAGGAACCTGATGGATTTCTCTGTATTGATTTTGTATCCTGCTGCTTTACCAAACCTTCAATTGTCTCAAATAGTTTCATGTGGAGCTCTCAGGATTCTCTGTAAAATCATACCTCCTACTGCCCTGTCCTCTCTGTGGCTTACAGCTTAGTGTGCCAATTTTGCATCCATGTGGGCATGATATGCCAATGGCCCTCTCCCTGACCTGTAGCTTCAGTGTTGTCAGCTGGAGCACATACTTCAAGGTGGGCAGGCCAGTTTGGCTCCAATTGGGGCAGCCCTATAGCCCACTCTTTTCATGTCCTGCTTCCTGCAGTTGTGTTGTTTTAAAGGTGTGATGTGCTGTGGTGGACTCTGCATGCACACTCCCAGTTTGGTGAAGATATAGCCAAAACTCTCTGCCCAGGTAGGTTAGTACCCTGCTTCCCCATGCCATCACCTCCGCCTTTTAACCTTCCTTTTATCCCCTCCCTCATCCTCCCATTCCCCTTCTTTGTGTTGGAGTAATATGTACCTCCTTGTGTTTGGACAGACTCCCACCCTACTGCCAGTACCTCAATCCATTTAATGTGAGATAAGTGGCTTTTCTTCTACACCTTATGTGCTTACTATACTTACCTCAGGGGATTCATGTTGCAATTTCCAATGTGGGGTTGGCTAGCCTTGCTTAGCCTAATTTTCTCCAATTCTTCCCATGACATGACATGCTTCATGGAATCATCAGTGCTCTTTAGTGATGCTTAGTTCTCCATTGTGTCTCCAAGGTTTAAGCCAGAGTTTTCTAGTTCACTCATCTATCAATGGAAGTTTAGTTTGTTTCCAATTATTTGTAATTGAGAATGGTGCTGCCATAAACTTTGTAACAAAACTGGTTGTGGTCTATTTCTTGCCTCTTCTGGGCATATGCCCAGAAGAGGGCTAGCTGGGTCATAAAGTAGCTCAATTTTCATTTGCTTTAGATATCACCAGGTCACTTTCCACAGAAGGTATATCTGTCAACAGGACCACTAACAGTGGAGGAGAGTTCGAATCTCACCAAATCACCTCCATATTTTGTTGCTCTCTGATTTGGGATATCCTCAAGGATGTTAAATGGCACCTCATAGTTGCTTTAATTTTCATTTCTCTGGTGGCTAAAGACCAGGAGCAATTTCTCATGCTTATTGGACATCTGAGTCTCCTCCCTGGTGAAAATCCTTTTTAGGTTTTTTTCCCAGTTCCTCAGTGGGCTAACTTTTTTTCCTCTTTTTGCAGGCCAGGAAAGTATTCTAGATTTTAGTAATAAGCCCTTTGTCTGTTGGATATTGGTGTTCTGACTAGAGTGTATTGAAAAGGATTTTACACAGGGCTGAGTGTCTCATGGTATTTGCTTTGTGTTTTCCCCTGTCCTTGTTTTTTCCTGACCTTGCCATGATTCTTAGTAGATATTTTGTCAGGGAAGAGGATTCATGGGCTGGTATTTTTTATTTTCAGCTTTTGGAAGATGTTACTCTACGCTATCCTCCTCTCTGTGGTATCCACTGATAAGTCTGAGAATATTTCTACTTGAGCACCATTGCATGTGACTGCTTTTTTTCCCTCTTGCCACTCTTATAATTTTCTTTTTCCCTGAAATTGGTTAATTAAGTAATATGTGCATTGGTGAGTTATTCCTGGGGTTTGTTCTAATTGGTGTCCTCTGTGCTTCCTGTATGAATATCTTATTCTCATTCATCGAGGTGGGGAAGTTTGCTTCCATAAATTCCCTTGCTAATTTCGCTGTGGAATGTTTGTTGTGTCTTGTTCTGGTAGACCAATTATTCAAATATTGTTCCTCTTCATAGCACCTGTCTTTGATCTCATGTTTTCCTCCACCTCTTTTATTACCTTGTTTTACTGTCTTTCCATTTGTTGAAGTCTGCCTGATTTTCATCAAGATCGCAGATGTTATTTCTGCCTCTTCTAGTCTGTTGATGAGACCCATGATATTGTCTTATGCTTCTGTTAGCTCATTCATTAGCTCTTGCATTTCCCTTTGGGCTGTGCACTTCATACCTTCTATCATGCACTTTATCACCTTTATCCTGGACATCACCTCCTTTACCATTGAGTCCCTTTTCTACATTGTTGCCCTCATATTCTGTATTACTTCAAGCAATATTCTGAAGGTTTATTTTTGTGGGAGATCTGCATCTGATTCTTCTGAGTGTCATTAGCTTTGCTGTTGTATTTTGTCTTTCCTTCCTTTTTGGGGGGGTGGTAATGTGGTTTACTGCTGTTTGTGTGACATTGTTGAAGAATGAGGCACTCTATTTCTGATAGACAATGGGACTCTGAGCTCTTTTTCTGTGTGGCTGGTAAGATTATTTCCTGCCCGAGTGTTTCCTGTGATCTACTATAGTGGAGGGTCAGATTGCTATGTAGACAGGTTGCTGTGGTTACTCAGTGGCCACGGTAGTGGTTGGCGTCAGAATCTGGTCTGAGGCTTGTGGCTCTATGTATGCCACTCAGTTAGGTTGGGGCAGCTCTATAGTGGAGGCACAGGTCCAATCTGGTTTGGACAGGCAGGCCACAATTTACAGCCTTTTGAAGACACTGTGTTGCCCCAGACTGGTAGAATCAGTTTCTGCCTGGACTGTCGCTATCAGCACCTGTTAGCATTTCCTGTTGTCTTATGTTAAAAATCCTAGGCTGTGCTCTGGAGGTTGGCATTTTGACTGCCTTGTTATGTTAATGGATGCTAATATAGCAGACTTTTGCAGGCTTACGTTCAAAATTACACACAGAGCCACAGCCTGGAATGGAAAGTGTTTTTGTTGTTTTTAAAATTTATTTTTTCCATTTTACAATGGACTTTTAGGGTGTGCTGGTATCTGGGCTGTGCTGAAATATCCTTCAGAGAACGGGGACCAACTAAGCGAAGAAGGTTTGAAACCAACTGGATCTGAATTTGCCCCAACCTACACTCCTGTGTCCCTCCTGGCTCTGTCCTGTCTAGAGTGCTGACTGTGTTCTGTGAAACTGCTTTTTATCACAGGTAAATATCACAGTTGTTCTTCAATTGCTACCAATTGTCTAATTATCTATCATTACCCACACTGACAGTTGTGGAGCTGGATCCAGGCGGGAAGGACATGGCTGATGTCCACTTATTCCTGCCTGGGGAGGTGAATTGCAAGCCCTAGACAACAGGTTCAGGGCAGATAGTAGCAAGGGGCACGTCCTTCTGAAGTCTTGGAGCTGGTTCTTAGAGACTCTCTTCTAGTCTGGGATTAAGACTACTTTAAGACAGCAATCTGGGGAAATTACTGCTCCCTGCAAGACTACAGTAGAAGGGGTAGCAATTGCCTTCCTTCTGGCCCTGTCTAGGGGTTAGTGGAGCCGTGAGGTACAGTGTTTCAGCGAATTCTTGTGTCATCCCAGAGGTGAAGATCCAAAGAGTAGGTTTGAATTGGACGTAAGTACATTGAAATGATTTTTAGCACCCAGTCTCCCTGTACTTGCCTGCTTACCTCTTAATTTTCTGGTCTGACAGCAGAAACACCGGATGGATGATTTTATCTGGACATTATCTTGACTTTTCCTTCCTAAATAGAGCTTTCCTCTCATTGACATGTTTGGGTTTGTTCTGTCATTTTGCTTGATTTATTTTTTTCTTTTATTTTGGTGTGTTTTTTTGGGCATCTTTGTTCCTTCTCTATTTCTGTGCTGTTTGAATGATGATTTTATCATATTATTTTTCTAGGTTGTGTTTTCCTGTTTGCCTGGTATTGATGATGCTCTGTCTATAGTGATCTGTGCCATATTGCTTTTAATGTTGGTCTCGTTTTATAAATCTTTTTAGTTTCTCCTTGTTTGTAATAATTTTATTTCTCCTTCATATTTGAGGTATAATTTTGGGGGATATAATTATTGTTGGTTAGCTTTTATTTTCTTTCAGAATTTTATATATGTCTTGTGTTGTCTTTTTGGCTTTCATAGTTTCTACTGAGGAGTCAGTGCTTATCCTTTGTAGATGATTGTTCTTTTTCCTTTAGCTGCCTCCAGATTTTGCCCCTCTTGTAATTAGATAGCTTGACTGCTTTATGGCGTATTGGTTTTCTTTGGTGATCTATCCTATTTTGGGTTTTCTTGGCTCCTCCCTCAGCAGTTGTTGTCTCCTATTTTGTTATGAGTTTTTCTTTTCTCTTGCACTATTTGCTCTTTAAATTTCTTCTTTCAAGTTTTCAACGAGATGTAGGTTTTTGTTCTTGATATTGACCCGTATCATTTCTATGCTTTTTTTCTGGTTGTTGTTTTTTTCTCGCTTGTCTTGTCAATTGTAATCGGAGAGGTTGTGGGTAAGCTCACTGTTTTGATTTCTCTTTTCTCATTCTATTCCTCAGAATAGAATTTTGTTTTACTGTGCTGTTTGGGGCAAATTCAGATCCAGTCAGCTTTAAGCCTTCTCCGCTAAGTTGGTCCCCTTTCCATGCAGGATAGGTCAGCACAGTCTAGACATCTCATTGTTCCTTTACTTGAATTATTTTGGGTTAATGATTTCAGCTTTTCGATTCTTTTCCATATTCTTTTGTGTGTTCCCTCTATCTCTTAATAGGTACTGTACACCATTCTTTTCAAGTCTGTGTTTAGAAGTTTTATGGTTTCCTCTTCAGAGTACTTCATTTGGTTTGGATTAGTTCCTGTTGCTTGTGCTTATGTGCACAGAAAAAAATGCTTTAAAATGACTCATAGTATTCACATATATTTGTTCAGAATTATTATTCCATGATATGACCTCTTCATTTGGACCAATAGCTGATGCATTAAAATGTTTAATTTTTTTGTAGTTACTTTTTGACTAGCATGCATGAGAAGCTTAGTTTAAATACAACAAATAGTTATAGGATGACTCAGAACAAATGAGTTTTACAGTGTGCTTGTCTGGATTGTCTAGAGAAACAAATTCATAGACACCCATATGTGTATGAGAGAACGTTATACAAAAGAGCAATTATACATTAAAAAGGCAGCCTGACCCAGACCAGATCAAGTCCATAGTCTGATATTAACCCACACATTGATGCTAGCACATAAACTCCTCTTTAGACTCACACAGCCATGCAATGGCGCTGAATGCAGGAAGGTCTCAAGCCAGTGGGTGGAAAGTCTTGGGGATCCAGTGGTGGTGGAAGCATCTCGTCTCTGGCTGAAGTCTTCAGGTGGCTCCTCCAGCTCCAGGGCTCTGGCTCTGTCAGCACAGCTACATGTGACATGCAAGAGCAAAATCTCAAAAGGTTCTCTCTCCTGAGTACGTACAGCACAGAAGGTGGGGCCCTTAAGGGCCCTCCTTTTCTCTATCCTATGCTTTTCTACCCTTTCTGCATCTTTTGGTTCTATGAACACCTAATAATGGCCATTTTCCATGAGATTTATCACACTCCCCTGAATCAACCACTTTCAGTCATGGATTTTCCCACAGCCCCTGTGTGGTCTTGTATACTTTCCAGAGATAGTGTGTGCTTTTTGCGACCGTCATGCCTGGAACGACCCCTTTCCTCATAAAAATAACTAGGATCTACAAAAGTGCTTCTGCCATGTGAATTATTTCAGTGTCGCGAAGCAAGAACTGAGACAAAACATCCCAGAAACCTAATACTGTGATTTTCTGAGACTTTATTTTTACAGGAGTAGAAAGCCTCACATTTCTCTCTTGGAACTTCTGGTGGTTTCAAACTGCTGACCTTGGGTTCAGCAGCCCTATATTCCCAGGATTCCTTAGAGACTTGAGTAAAAGAGTCATATATGCAAATTTCACTGCACCACAATGTGCAATGGTTTAAAGTGAAAACTTTGAGAGATTTCTTCTTGTGTGCAGTGCTCTTCGGGGTGATGGGGCATTTTATCCAACATTAAGAACATCTTCTAACTGAGCATAACTACTGCATGAGGGTCAGAAGTTTGATTATATCATTGTTTTCATTGAGACTACTGTTGTTCTGTGAATTGCCTCTGCATGCCCCCCTGCTCCACCCCGTGCTTGGAAGATTCCCATTGTTAATATGTTAAATCTTTAATTGCCCACAGCTGGAAGTTTTCTTCTGTAATTATGAGATTTTTTTTTTTTGCATTTTTGTTGTTGATCATCCTGTGTAACTCTGCAACAGCCTTCATTTAGCTCTTCCATAGTATTTGAAAAATCACCACTTTGCCTTCAATGGAGTGCTCCAGAGATAAGTTATTCTGGAAACAGAAACACAATCCTGTTAGATGCCGACCCCCTCCCCTTTTGGCATTGGAGCAGGTTCCTATTGTTCAAAGTATGCATGATTAAAATATTTTTAAATCATTCTCAATTGCTTTGGGATTAAAATTCCTTCTAGATTCAAACTTGGAAGCTTTGATCTGTCTAAAAATTGCTTTTTTTCTTCCACTTTTTTGAAATGTTCCTTCATCCAGTTTTAATTTTTGGAAGCATAAAATGCTATATATGCACTGGAGAGCTTCCAGTTTCTTCCTATTTGAAAAACTGACAAGTTAGCCAGTGTTCTCAGGCAGATTTATGAAATTATTATTACTTCATTCATTGTTATTTCACCCTGTTTTGAAATAAATTCTCTACAGTCCTTTTCCGGATTTGCCTTTGGCTAAGTTTAAAGTAAAGCTTTTAGCTTGCATGGAAACCATTGAGTTGCAAGTGACAGCTTTTAAGGAGATAAACTCACCATCACCACTTGAAAACAATATCCTTTGGATTGAGAGGCATGATTATAATTTACATTATCACAGTTCTTAGCAAGTATATTAATTTCCTCTTGTGAAAAGAGAAGTGAGGATGCCCTCTAGAATATGAGACCTCAACTCAGGGATCAATAAGTACAGTTTACATTTTAGCTTTCTCACTTTAAACTTTGACAATTACTTATCTTGGAGATGAATAGCAATTTCAGTAAGGGCTCAATCTAATTGTTTCACATCTACACAAGGTCTCGGGGAGCTTTCTTGCATATTCCATCGTGTAATGTGTTCTTCAAATTCTCTCCCTCTGTACAAAGGACACTACCCTCAAGATCTATGTGTGAGCTGGTTCATGGTGCCCCTGTCAGGTTTATTATGTAGCTGTGTGAAACCAAGTGTTCATTAGTGTGGAGCTTCTGCCTAGGCAAGCCTTGCAGAGTAGATCTTAACTGCAGGGTATCAAAGAAGATTAATGCACACCATTAACGAAGGCACCAGATGATCCTCTTGGCTTGCCTGTGTGAGAAAGATCAGCCATGTAAAGTATTTTGATGTAATAATAATGACTGATATTAATTGAGAAATTACGTATGCCAGGAAGTGATCTAAGTGCTTTGCATAGATCACCCTATCTTATCTTTACTATATCTTTAGGCAGTTGGTGCCGTTATTTGCAGTTTCAGAACTTGAAGAACAGAGCATTGAAGTTAGTATTTTGCCTATATTTCTACAGCTATCAAGTTGCAAAGGTAGCATGCGGACGCTGAGAGTTGAGCTGTAATTCCTGTATGATTAAAGTCTCCTTTGCACACAAATCCATCCATTCATAAGGATCGCACTGATGAAGTTTGGGAAGTAGCTCTCCAATCTTCCCTTCTCTATCTTTGTCTGAAAACTCTGCTCAGGTTTTTAACCATGGGTCATGCTGCTGGTAGGTTTCCGCATTGGGCTTCCTTTGTTCTTGCTCCGCAATGCTGAAGCACATTTAGAATCTGTGTTAGTTCGGGTAGACTAGTGGAACAAATTTCATAGACATGCATATCGATATAAGGAAAAGCTTTATATATAAGAGAAATAGGATATTAAGAAAGCATCCCAATCCAGTCCAGTACAAAGCCATAAGTCTGATATTAACCCATATGCCTGATATCAGTCTATAAAATCTCCTTCCGACTCACAAAGTCACAGGTCAGTGGGTGCAGAATCCTGGTGCTGGCAAGGGTCTCCCCATGGCTCCTCAATTCCAGGGCTCAGGGTCCCTCAACAGCATGCCACTCCAGCTTCAGAGGTCTGGCTTCATCAGGGCAAAGCCGTGTGATCTCTCTGACGGCTCCTCCAGGTTCTCGGACGCTGCCAGCTTGTCTTCTCCATGATTCATAGTCTCTGAGACTAATTCCCAACAACTGGGGAAGATAGCTTCTCATCTTCATGAGGGAAATATAGCCAGATTTCCCAGAAGTCTCAGGAAAAAGCCATGTCCACATAGAGGCCTCACTGGCTACTCAATGACTATCTCCAGATTAACAGGCTAGATTCCACCCCTACATTTCAATCATAAAATTAGCATAAGCACATGACTGCCACAGAATCCAAGTGGTTTTTAATGAGGAAAAGGGAAGTTTCATGTATTACAGGCTCAAAAAGTTTTGGAACGTATATGAGGCTGTGTAGGAGCTGCATGGGAATACTTGACTGAACTCATGAAACCATGTAGAAAGAACACCAGAACTGGAGCAAGAAATCTTGAAACCAAGAAATCCCCACAGACCAAGAGCAGGTCTTGAGTGGGCCCGTGTTTACCCACACACAGGACTGAGTTCACCCTCTGGCTGAAGCCCACACCTGAAATAGACCAGAGGGAAAAGGGACACTAGCAGCCGGCCAGGGGCAGACTTTTTCCCTCCAGTTGGGGAAGCATGGTTGAGCATATGGGTTCACCTTATTCGCTCTGTTTAAGCACACCTGTGTGATGTAATGTGCCCAGGTAATGCACCCAGGTTGAGTTACCCTTGTGCCTAGGTGGCCCCCATTTGCAAATGCTCAGTGGATTTTTCCATAGGTGTCTTATGGGTCAGATTTCTCCTTTGATGTGGCACTATGCAGGCACCTTAGTCCTCATTCTAGCTATCTAATACTCCTCTTATCTAGAATATTACTTATATATATTCTAATATGATAGCACTATATCATCACAGTACAAAACACTGACAGGTGAGTGGTGCAAGATTAGGAATAAAAGGGGGTTGTGTCCACTGAATGGCTATGCTCCGTGCGAGTTAGCTGACCATGACCGAAGAAGGGGTTGGGAAGAAATTATACACACCAGACATATGTGGGAAATTCCAAAACTGAGCATTCTCAGAACCAAGTCACCTAGTCCCAGGCGGGAGTTACCCCTGGGTGCATAGACCAGTTACCAGTGACATGGCCTCACACAGGTGCATCTGAACTCAGCCAATGCCCTTAATCATGCCTCCTCAGCCAGTGGAGTAAGAAGGGGGTAAATCAGGCCACAGATACCCTTTTATCTCTTGTCTTGTTCAGGTGCATACTGCAAGAGGAGGGTTCTAGTCTTCCTGTGGCCAGGCAAGCATGTCTCTGTGTGCCAGCATGTGGCCAGCTCACTCTCTTGGCCTCGGGATTTTACTGCTCTTGGTGCCACAAACATAATTTCGGACTCCCCTTCTGGTATTCTTTCCACCTCTTTTTCCATGCTCCCTGGAAATGGCCATTTTCAGTCCAAACTTTCCCACGGTCCCCGCCACTTGGCCTTGCACGTTTACCAGAGATAGAGTGAACTTTTGGAGACTGTAACACCTGAAACTTTCCCTTCGCTCAGAAAAGGTACTTAGCTTCATAAAAATGCTTCTGCTGGGTGAATTCTAGTCAGCGCTGCAACATATCAGGAATCAAGGTTAACCATTCCAGAAACCTAGCATTTATATGAGTACTTCAACAGGTTGTGGAAAAACAAAAAAGAATGGAAAATTTTCACAAACTTTTGGAGTCCCTTCCATACATAAAATTATACATGTCTCCTGAATTAGAATCAACTCAAAAGCAAATGGTAATAAATCGATATCAAGTCTAGCTTGCATATGGTTATGGTTTGAAGCACTGGATAGTGTGTGTGTGTGTCATGTCTTAAATAAATATTGTCCACAATAACTATAGATTATAATTTTACTTGTGATTATATCTTCTATCTAATAGCTGTGTCTGATCATTTTGCAATTTTAAGTCATAGTGCATTTATGTAATTCTATTTCTTCTGTCTTACTGGGCTAATAAAATAATAAAATAAAATAGTATCTCTACTCTTCTCTTTCATCTATTTATTCCACGATAAAAACTTTACTGAGCTGATGTGGAATCTGGTCTATCAATCAGATTCTAGCCAATGAGGCCTGTGTGTGGGCATGGGCTTCTTTTGAGAATTCTGGAACTCCTATGTTTTTCCTCCCTGGAAGTGAGAGACACGTCTCTACTATCAAGATACATGGCAATACCCCGATAGATCTCGTGCTTTGAGAACTGGAGAAGCCACGGAGAGACCCCTGCCAAGGCTGAGGTGCTTACAATGCCACAGGATCCAAAGACTTTCTGGTCTGTGATTGTTCTGCCTTTAGTGCCATTGCATGCGTTTCATGAGTCTGAAGAGGACTTTATAGACATATGGGTTAATATTGGACTTATGGACTTGATCTGGGCTGGGCTAGGATGTTTTCTCACTATCCAATTGCTCTTGTATATAAACCTCTTTCTTATACACATATGAGCATCTCTAGGAATGTGTTTCTGTTGTCTAGCTGCAGCAAAATGGTGAAAATCACCATCTATTTACATGCTGGGGACTTATTGTCAATTCTGAAAATTGACAATAAAGCAATAATTTTGGACTCATTTCCTATAAAACAGTGTCTTGTGCCTCTCTGATACTTAATCAACATTCATTTCGGGAATAAATTAATTGTATAGATGTATACTGAAAGCATCCAAATGATAATACAAATTAATTCAATAAACTAAAAATGAAGCTTAGTGAATACCAAAGAAGGGATTTCTTGGAACACTGGGTAAATCTTCCCCATGACAGGGTGGCTGTGCTCTGAAGCTGATACATCCTTGAGCACAGGGAAGCTTCTTTCTGTCCCCAGGAATGTGGAGAAGAGCTGTTTACATCAGAAAATCAAATTACCTGTTAAGTTCAGTGTCTAACCCACTCAAGATACTATGGTCCCTGTTTTGGCTGAGTTCTAACTTTTTACATTTTAAGAGTAATATATAAATTGCTTTTGACTGTGTTTTGTTTTTTCTTTTCCTTTGTGGCAAAATGGAGATTTGCCGAAGCATAAAATATTCTTTATTCGGTGGCTTAAGAAATCATTTAAAAATATATTTTCCCTTTAAAGGAGACTGAGAGAAACAATTATGGAGTTGGGCAGATAGGAAGAACATTAATTTAATGTATTTTTAAATGTACCCAATGGCTTTCAGTTTATCAATTGAATGTGACATAAAATCATATACTTCGGGCTGAGCCCCGGTGGCATAGTGGTTGTGCGCGGGACTGTGGCCCACTGAGACGGAGGTTCAATTTCAGCAGTGGGGCTGGGCCTCCTCCTCCCACCGTTGGAGAGCAGTGATGCCAAATAAAAAACAAAAACCATATACTTGGATATCCCAAAGTCTACATAAGTTGCATATTTAAATTATAGAATTCTTTAGGTACTCAGATCACAGAATGGTTCTGAAAGAAACTTCAGCATTGGTGTTTAGCTTGGCTTCAGGTGCAGGCATGATCCATGCACGTTTTGCAGCCTAATCTCGAATTCACAAAATGTTCCTTAAGTACTCAGTTGCTAATGGAAAGGTTGTTGGTTCTAATTCACCAAGGCACTTATCAGTTTAAAGACCTGACCATCTGCTCCTATTAAAAAGTAGATGCTTCTTTGTGAAGGAAATTGACCCAGAGACATCTACAAAAAGAACTCCTGAATGTGTCTGGTGACACTTGCCATACGGAGACCTAAGAGAAAAGAAACACCGAACCGAACTCATGGACAGAGTCAGTTCTCACACCTGCTTACTCTATAGATCAGGAAATAACTGTTTCTGTGGGTTTGGCAGACAAATTCCTTACAGGAGTAGAAAGCCTTCTCTTTATACTGCAGAGTCTGGAGATTCTGAACTTCTGACTTTGCAGTGAGCAATGCATAATCACTATGCCACCAGGGCTGCAGAGAAAGACAGGCCTTATATTACGGTTTCAGGATTGTCTCTGAGCAACCTAAGAGGCATCAGCTAAATATTTTAAAACGTTGCAGAGTTCTTTCTGAACATACCCATTAGGGGAATCATGACAGATGCCCTCCAAATTACCTTGCTCCATAAAGCTGCTAAGAGGATTTGTGGACTCATGCTGTTTTTTGATGTGGCTTCCAGTGGATCTTTCATTAAATCCTTGCCTTAAATTGACCCACAGCACTTTGCCCTTGCTCCAATGCCTTCTCAGTATGGGCAAATGGCCAGAACCACAGAAGGTCATGCTGACGAGCTGGGAGCCTCTGAGGGGCAAGAGTTATCCTGGCCCTATTTTCGTAGGCCCCACAGATAAGGCAAAGCCTTCCAGTGAGAGTGCAGATTGTAGCCAGGCATGCTCTCTGAGAGCTTGGTCCCTTCAGAACCACAGAGAAACAATAACACTATCAACAAGGACTGGGTACTTTTAAGTGTTTCCAGTGGAAAGAAACATTTTTGAAATGGCTGAACTATGGTTGCCTCTGCTATACTCTTCTGCCTGTTTCTCATCATTGAGCTTGTTCAGCCTGCGGAGAGCAGCACAGGAAAATAGAATTTTATGACTACATTTACTCAACCTTTGCTGTGCAGTGTTGCAGGAGGGCCGTGTGGTTCATGCAGAACCAAAATGTAAGTAATGGTTGATTAGTGGAAAAAATGAGCCCTGACTCTTAAAGAATTCCGCCCATCTAAATGAATCCTTGTGTTTGTAACATGAAGGAATTTCTTATTTTGCAATGCTGCAGGCATTTTACAAGGGTTTACTAATCTCATAACATACCCTCAGGGTTTATAGGCAGCAAACATTTTATTATTAAGTGCAGTACAATCTTGGTAGTATACGTTTAGGGAAATGGCTTTTGTAAAGGTGCCGCAAGCACTTTTGCAAGATGCTTCTGTGGCTGTGCTGCTCCTGTTTACCTCACTCAGCATCTGCATTTTTCTTATTTGCCAAGTGCTACTGTAAGAAATATCATACATTAGCATCTTTAAAGACATTTATTAAACAAAAAAGAAGACGTTCTAGAATCTAAAAGTCCAAGTCAAAACCTCTGCTTTGTCACTTGCTTCCTTGCAAATAGTCTTAAGTATTCCTTGAGGATCTTCATTGGGCATCTGCCATCCTTTATCTGTGAACCTCTCTGTGTATTTTGCTGTTTTTACAACACAGAAATGCTTAGATTTAAGCCCCAACTGACTTGAGACTCTGCCTGAATATTTGGTACTTGGTAAGACTAGGTCTACTAAAGCAGCAAAACCAGTGATGCTGTAAAAAATATTTTTTAAGTTTTATTGCCAAATACCTCAAATACTCACATAATTCCAGTTTAATAAAGAACACTTATGCAATCATCACGACAATCAATTTCAGGATATTTTCTTCTCATACTCATTGTAAGCTTCCCATTTCTCCTATGCACCCTAGCCAAGCCTCTACCCTGTTCCTGTCTCTATAGGTCTACCTAGCTTGGATTTCATAAAAGAAAATCATATGAAACAGAACCAAATCACACACAATTATACAAAACAAACAAACAAAACCCCCAGCAATCATGACTATATAAAACTGAAAAACCTCTCTAGAAGAGAAATCAGAAAATATTAAAAATGGAACCAGCTTTAAAATGCATCTGAAGGGAGATCAGATGATAGAGTATTATATTTTGACCTAAGAGTGTGTGCCATAATCAACTTTACAATATTCTCTATATGATAGCAGGGCTACTCAGATCCCTCGGCTACAGTCGGCGGGCATTCACCAGAGATTTAATCCATGTGATGACCTTGCACATGGATCTTGGGTATCTTCTGTCATCCAATGCCTTCTGCAAACAAAAATAGACAAAAAAATTTCCTTCCATCACCTAGATGCTCATTCATAGCCACTCTACAGGACAGAATGGAATTGCCTCTCTGGGTTTCCCAAACTATAAGTCGTAACAGAAGTAGAAAGTCCTGTCTTTTTTCTGAGGACTAGTTGGTGGTTTCAAACTGCTGACCTTGCAGTTAGCAGCCCAATATATATATATATATACCCTCTATGCTGCCATATCTCCTTTCCCACATACCAGGTGTTCACAATTTAAGCTCTGATTCTATTCTCACTTTTGGATTTGGGTCTTATAGTTTACAATCCTTGGATTACAGAGGCTAATGTGTTTCTTCCATGTGGACTTTTTTGATGTCATACTTAGATGGCTGCTTGTTTGAAGAACACCTTTTTAAAACCCTACACACCACTCTTGCTGATAGCTAGGCACCGTCTGCTTTGTTTGTTTAACTACAGTTTGCTATAGCACCTATATCTTCAGTGATCTCTTCATGAGGATGAGCATCAAACAGGACCAGGCCTTCAAACTAACTGTTCTTAGATTAGGGCTGGAATTAAGTGTGAGCTCCAAATCCATTCACATATCTTTGGTTTATATGTGTCTCTGGTTCATTTTAGAGACATCATTATCATTTTGTAATAGCGTTGTAAATAATTCATTCCCTTGGGGCATAAGGCAATCCTATTTATAGTGTCATTTATTTACTCAATGGTATAGAATTTAAAACAAAGTCAAGAAAAGGGAATTACCCACATATAGACTAGTTTTAAACTTCAGTATACCAATTGTTGACTTATGCAGAATAGACTCTGAAGTGACAGGACACTATTTACACAAGCAATGGGGGGTTGGTAATAGTATTCATTCATTAAGAAAGGCAGAGTCATGGCTACAAGCTTAACAGATCTCAGAAGAAAGAAAGATTATTTACAATAGTAAATGCTGCAATATTTATTATTCCAAACCACTGTTCACTAGACACCTTCAAAGTGCGGGACTTGAACCAAAGCCAAAGGACCTCTAATTACATAACCTTGGGATAGCAGTCATCAGAACCAGTGACAATTATTTGTGTATGCATATAGAAAGAGTTTTATATCAAGAAATCTAAAGAAACTAGTAGACTAGGTTAAGTTCAGTTAAACTCTGTGCATCAGAAGGCAGACTGGCACTCTCTCCTGATGTTTAGCCCTGGTGGTCTATGAGAAACTGGAAGATCATAGACTGGTGGATGCAGATCCCAGTGGATCCAAGGTCAGTTGAATTAACCTATGTCTGCTGATGGCTCCTTGAGTCAGCAAATGATATGACAGGATGCAGACAAACCAGAGGGAAGACTCAGATCCAATAGAAGAAGGATGCTAACTTCTCCACTGTGTGATCTAGATTCAGATAGTGTAGGCCACACTCTGAATGAAATTGCTCCTCAGTTATATCAAAACTGTGACCAGATGAAGGAAGCAGTGCTTCCCACAATTACTGTGCTACTTCACAGAAGATATCATCATGGAGTTGGCCACACTATGTGAGCTCACAGCACGGGAGTATCCTGACCTAGCCAAGTTGACAAAACAGGTAGTTATCTCAGGTTTCTACCAGCATCTATTATTGAGAATGATGCAAATACCACAACAAATAAAGATCTATTTCTGGATGAAGTTATAAACAAAATTTAGGGGTTAGTAATACAACACATGTTTGCGGGGGCACAGATCAATCCACAACAGTATCTTCTCATTTAGTGGGATTTGATTGCCATTGGGAGGTTTGCTTCAAGTCACTACAGAACTAGGATTAGTGAGTCACATGCAGGTGTTAAACCCAGGAGCAAGGGAATAAAAACAACAACATTGATCCAAAGTGAATGCCAAGGAGTGTGTAGTAGGCCTGTCAGGGTTTGATCAAGGGCAATGTAACTGAGAGGCATTGCTGGAACTCTAATGAAGGCTGAACATGACACCAGGATAAGAGGAAAATAAAAGGAAATAGAGGAAAAAATTAGGAGGCAAAAGGCACATAGGAAAAGGTCTAAATATAGGCATGTACATATGTAAATATCTTTATGTTTGATGATGGGGAAATATATCTATGTGCATATATTTATAGGCTTAGTATTAAGATAGCAGATGGACATTGGACCTCCACTCAAGTACTCCCTCAATGCAAGAACACTTTGTTCTATTAAACTGACATTCCATGATGCTCACCTTCCTGACATGATCACTAAAGACAAAGCAGGTGCATAAGCAAATCTGGTGAGGAAAGCTGATAGTGCCTGGCTTTCAAAAGATATAGTGTATGAATTCTTAAAAGATTGAAGATAAGTAAGAGGCCATCCAGCTCAAAAGCAAAAAAGCCCACATGGAGGAAGCACACCAACCTGTGTTATCATGAGGTGTCCATCTGATTAGGCATCAGAATGAAAGATTCAGAACAAAAAAATCATACCATTGTGAATGAGGGGTAATACGGACCAGAGACCTAAAGCCCATCTGTAGGCAACTGGATATCCCCTTACAGAAGGATCGTGGGGAGGAGACAAGCCAGTCAGGATGCAGTATGGCAATGATGAAATGTACAACTTTTCTCATGTTCTTTAATGCCTCCCCTAATCCCCACTATCATGACTCCAATTCTAGCTTACAAATCTGGCTAGACCGGAACATGTATTTTACTACAGATAAGAACTGGATTTATAGGAAATCTAGGACAGATAAATAACAGAGAGTAAGGTAAGGGTCAGGAGGCGTAGAAAGGGGGAACTGATCACAATGATCTACATATAACCCTCTCCCCGGGGTTGGACACCAGAAAAGTGGGTGAAGAGAGACAATTGGACAGTGTAAGACATGACAAAATAATAATAACATATATTTTTAAGGGTCCATGAGGGAGCAGCGTGGGAGGGGAGTGGAAAAATCAGGAACTGATACCAAGGGCTCAAGTAGAAAGCAAATGTCTTGAGAATCATTATGGCAATAAAGGTACAAATGAGCTTAACACAATGGATGGATGTATGGATTAGGATAACAGTTGTATGAGCCCCCAGTAAAATGATTAAAAAATAGAACACAGCAAAAGTGATGGACAATATCAGTGTCAAGATGAGGTTAAAAAAAGAGCAATTTATAGCAAGAAGCAATTTTCATGAGAAATGGTATGAGAAGTCCTTTGGTAGTTTTCCTGTGAAAAGGCAAATCAAAACAGGGGAGAGATTAAAAACTAGCAGATGAAACCATTTCATTTGTCTCTTTATGCGATCACTCTTATTTACATTTGAATATACTAACTTCCTACATTCCTGGGTGGCTTTTTGCTATCCACAAATATAAGATTTCTTCAAAAGGTTAATGCAAAATTGTATTCTCTTTCTATTTCGTTTTTCAGTGACTTTGTGACGCCCCTCTATATCACACATTTACTGGCTTAAAGACACTTATTTGAAGGGGAGAGTCTCCTTAATGTATTCACATCCAGAACTTTCAAGCCTTGGCTAGAAGTAAATGCGTTCTGCATCATTATATGTTGTTTCATGAGTCTGAAGAGGGAATTACTGTCTAGTTTTGGACTTATGGACTTGAGTTGGGCTGGACTGGGATTATTTTTGAGGTATAATTACTTCTTGATGTTAACTACTTTCATATGTACCCATATCTATATCTATATATATCATGTTTCTCTAGTAATCCTGGCTAACATACATAGCATAGGCTCATATTGTACTATTTTAAGGGCTTGGATGAAGAAGAACAACGGCAAAAAAGTGGAAGCTCCTCTAAGAGATGGATTGTCACAGAGGATGCAGCAGTGTGCTCAAAGGAAAAAATTATGAAAAAAAAAAACATGGCACAGGACCAGGGAGTGTTTCATTGCATTGGTTATAGTGTTCCTGAGTTAGCGCCAACTCCATAGGACCTAACAAAAAGAACAATGTTGCCTTGTACCAGCCAGTAATAGTTTCTACTTACTTTATGTTCCCAAAACACATTTAGTAGATATTTTATATAAAGATAAACTTAATATATATAAAGGAATAAAACATTAGTATTATCGGCAATTTTGTGTGTGTTCCCCCTCTCACCTGTGGGTCAAACCTTTCTAAAGTGCCTTTACCTGCTGTTCATCCCTGAAGTCAGGATGTCCCTTCACCACTTGAAAGTTCTGTTGACCATATGATGAGGGTCTCCACTAGAGGTTTAAACTCCTGGATGAGTTGACAGTTTGAGTCCCATGAAATACAGCTGGAGAATATGGAACAAAGGTTCCGATGTTTCCCTTAAGAATATTGAATTCTTTTAAGTATCTCCCACCTGTTTGTACTCCAAGGTCTTCCCCCACAAACTTCTCCATAAAAAGAATTCTTCTATTGACTTTGTCACTGAAGTGGCCCTCTCACTAGGTAAGATGTTAATGCTTCCATTTGTCTAAAACAGTGGTCCTCAACCTGTGGGTCATGGCTCCTCTGGGGGTCAAAAGGCTCTTTCACAGACATTGTTCAATTCATGACTGTTGCAAAATTACAGTGATGAAGTAGCAGTGAAAATAATTTTATGGTTGGAGGGTCACCATGCACGAAGAACTGCATTAAAGGGATAAGGCATTAGGAAGGCTGATAACCACTGGTCTGAAAGAATGAGATCTTTCAAGGACAAAAGTCTCTCTTCCCCTCTCTTTTGTCCTTCCTTTTCTTTCTAATATATCGCTATAAAACATTTCACATAGAAAAAATATCCACTGCTTTCATGTACAAAATATTAGTCAAAATTCTAATTAAAGTTTTGGTTCTAAAAGATGCAGTCAAAGCAGCCAAGGTTTTGTTTTTGTTTGTTTGTTTTTTGTTTTGATGAACTAAGTGTCCTTTGGGATTAACCCCTCACCCCACCCCTTCACTTGAGTCTTGATTTTGACAAGGTGGGTTCGTGTGACATAGAGCTGAGATCAAATCATGACTTCCCTCTAAGCCAGGACAAGTTGACCCAGGTCTCAGTGTCCTTGGGGAAGTATCATGCCAAGTCATGTAGGTGATAATGGGTTCTGTTTTAGGGACATATATTTAAAGGAAAGACCCCTGGTGGCATAGTGGCATACCCTTTGAGTTGCTAACCACAGATTGCTGGTTCAACTCTACCAGCTGCTCTAAGGAAAAAGATGAAGCATTCTGTTCTATTAAGGATTGACATGCTCAGATGTCCTATATGGCAATTTTGAATTGGAGTCAACTCAAGACAGTGAGTTATTGTGGCAGTCTTGCTTATGTTAATTTTATAATTGAATTGTAGGGGTGGAGTCTGACCTGTTAATCAGGAGAAATCCATTGAGTAGCTGATGAGGCCTCTATGTGGGCATGGCTTTCACCTGAGTCTCCAGGGAAATCTCGCGGTATTTCCCTCGTGAAGATGAGAAGCTAGGGGAGTTAGTTTCAGAGATGATTAACCACAGGCAACACAAAATGCAGCCTCTGAAACGCTGGAGGAGCCAGCGGAGAGACCACTCGGCTTAGCCCTGATGAAGACAGACCTCTGAAGCTGGAGTGGCATATTGTTGATGGACCTGAGCCCTGGAAGTGAGGAGCCATGGGGAGACCCCTGCCAGCGCCAGAATTCTGCACCCACTGACCTGTGACTTCCTGAGTCGGAAGCAGACTTGGTTGACTTTCAGGCATATGGGTTAATACCGAACTTATGATTTTGATCTGGACTGGGCTGGGATGCTTTCTCCATGCCCCATTCCTTTTGTACATAAACCTTTTCCTTAAACCTATATGCATGTCTCTGAAATTTGTTCCTCTAGTCTACCAGGACTAAAACAGTTATGTTTCAAGGTCACCACTCATCTAACCTACTATGGTGGCTTGTGAGTTGCTGGGGGCATTGGGAGTTGTGTCAACAGTATTTCAGATACCCTTAAGGCCACCCATCATGAGCAGGGTTTTTCAGAACTCTCAGACTAAGTTAGACTAGGAAGAAAGGATAAATTATTCATTCAGAGATATTAGCCAATGAAAAGTCCTATGAATAACATGGGAATACTGTCTGATAGTGTGCCCAAAGATGAGACTCTCAGATTGGAAGGAACTCAAACTGCAAATGGGGAAGGGCTGCCACCTCAAAGTAGAGTTTTCTTTTATGCCAATGAAGAAGCAGTGCTTTCAGGACCTTTTTATTTTTTACTAATTTGGCACAGCTCAAAATGAGAAATACAGTTACATGCATCCATTAATACAGAACATTGAGTATACAGTATATGGAACTAGGAAAACTGGAAAGAATATAAGATGGTGTATGTAAAGATTAATAACCTAGGTATAAGTGTGCCAAAATCGATGGGAATTGACCACTTTGGATCAGACAACATGATTTATTTGAATTTACAAATTGAAGAAGAATGGCAAAATATTCATTGGGAAAATAATATTTCAAGATCTCTATAAAGCACAAGTCTATCTGCAATGGGAAAATATCTGTATACCTATGAGAAAGACCAATTAGTATGAATATTATTCAAATTCACCCACCAATAACAAAAATCAATAAAGAAGATACTGAAGAATTCTACCAAATTATTCAATCTGAAATTGATCGAACTTGCCACCAAGATGCATTGATAATTTATTGCACCTAGAATTAGAAAGTTAGAAGTAAACAGGAAAGATCAGTTTTTTGGTAATTGAAACTAAGCTGGCAGTCCCATGATAGAATCTTGCAAGACCAATGATTTTTCATTGAAGCTGCCTTTAAAAAATTGTAAAAAATAACCTTGCCTGTGGGCCTGACCATATTTAATACCCAAGAATTATATTGACTGTATGTCTTGGAAGAGATGAAAAAAGAAGCTCAGTATCATCAGCCAAAACAAGGCCAGAGCTGGTTATGTGAAGAACTTAGAATAGGGATTGGAGGAAGCAGCACTAACCACATGAGATAAGAAGATGACTCAGCTTGCTGAGAGTGAGGAGGATACTAACTGTTGAAGACGCTGACTGCTGCAGCCTTCAAAATGAATTACACCTCAATGTAAAAAGAAATCTAAAGTGATAACAAACGGATCAATAAACAGCATTATGGTAAATGAAGAAAATGAAAACATTGAGTTTTATATCACATTGTCTCAAAATTAATACACATGGAAACAACTGTTCAGTAATCAAATTGGGCAAATTTGCTATAAAGGGTCATTTTAAAGTATTAAAGAGTAAAAATGTAGCTCTGAAAACTAAGGTGAGCCTGAGCAAGCCATGGTATTTTTAGTTTCTTCATATGCTGGTGAAAAGCTGGCAATTATAAGGAAAAGTGGAGCAGAGTGGAAGTATTTGAATGATGGTGATGTCAAAGACTTCTGAAAGTATAATGAACTGTCAAAAGAACAACAAAACTCACCCAAAGCCATCGAGTCTATGTCAATGGAAGGACAAGTACATCATTCTTGGCAGCTGAAGTATAGTTAGCACACTCCTTGGAAGCAAGGATGGAGAGACTTTGTTTCATCCACAGTGGACACGTGATCAAGAAATTCAAGTCACTGGAGAAGGACACCCTCCTTTGAAGTACAGGTTAAATGAAAAAGAGGAAGACCCTCAAATAAATAAATTGAACCATGCCTGCAACAGTGAGAGCTGCAACAACTACAACCACTGTGAGGGTGCTGCAGACGTAGGCAATATTTTGGTCTCTTGTTCTTTGGGCCCCTGTGAGTGGGAATCAACTGAATGATATCTAAGACTGCGTCAGCATTTTTAAAGAGTACTCATTCCATTCAGGAGCTCTGGTGGCAATGTTGGGTGAGTATGAGACTGCGAGCTGAGAGGATTATCACCCACCCCCACTGCTTCCACCACCCCGTAGCTACAAAGGAGAAATATCAGGAGCTCTGTCCCCTAAAGCCTTGGGAAGCGTATATAGAGTTGCCATCAGATCTACTTGATGGCCATGGGTTTGATTGTTTGACTGTTCGGGCATTAATCTCATTCAGGACTCTTAACAACACACACGTCTTGTGATTGGCTACTGACCTAAAGGTTTGTTATTGGAATTTACACAGTGGTTCTAGGAAAGAAAGACCTGGGGAACTGATTCTGTAGACATTTCCGCTAACAAAAACTCACGTTGTCCCTCTGTGGCACACGGTGTCACCATGCTTTTGAGGCCCATTTGATGGCTGCTCACAAGGACAACTTCTCATTCCAATGATCTGGGTGGTTAAAATGGTAAATGTGCTCAGTGCTGAGCAAAAGGTTAGAGGTTTGAATCTAAGCAAGGTGCCCTGGAAAAAGACTTGATGGGTTACTTGTGAAAACTTAGCTTTTAAAACCTTATGAAATACAGCTCTACCCTGCCATGAGTTTGACTGAATTTTCAGGAGAATCAATCAGATGCCCATTCAACTCTAAAATTCGACACCTCCCAGAGTCCCAAATCAGTCTTTCCTCTGAATCCTCATTCTTAAAGCTCTGCTGTGTAGAACAACATTGGCGTCATCTGGGAAGTTGACAGAAATATGAATTTTGGGGCTGCATCTTACACTCACCAATTAGAAATCAAGGGGGTGGCCACAAAATCTACATTGATTCCAAGTCACACTAACACTTGGAAACTACTGATCTGGGACTGTGATTATTTGAGTATCTGTAATTGTAGTTCAGGCAGGGGTGTAGTCTTATATCTCCTATGGTTTGGAGAAAATAATGAGTTCTGGAGAAAGACTGCTAATTTATTAACTGCAAATACATGATACAGAGTAACCGAGTATCTTGTGACACTCATCTAAATTCCAACTGTGCCTTTTACCAAGAGCTGTATCCATGTGGTGAGAGAAATAAAATAGTCCATGTCTGCCTCATACATCGCCTTTCCTTTCCTTCCTATTCTCCTAATTGACTTCTTCCTTCACAGGAAAAAAAAGTGTTCTCTCAGCTCACATTTTGCTATCTATGACATTCTTTTAACAAGCAACCTCATATTTTGTGGTGTCCAGAGGCAGAGATTGAAGCTTTATTTAAATGTATCATAACCCCAATGTTTCCTTGTAGCGGGGTTATCTGAGAACATAATTCAATGTCTGTTTACATGGCTAATTACTAAAAAATGATAAGGACACTTTTTAAGAAACATGAGGAAAGTGCATATTTTCATCTACCTTCTGTTTTTACTGGATTCCAGTTCTGACAGATGGCAGGAGCATCTGGGAAGACAGCCAGTTAGACACACTGATGAGCCCTGCACTCACATAACAACCACTGCTGGTCATTTCCACAAGTCGAAGTAGAGAAGAGAGAGGCATCATTGCTGAGCTTACATATGCAGCCTGAAATCTCTCTCAGAATTAAACTGGAAATCAAATGATCCTAGGCTAGATAGAACCAGGATGCACTATTTATTTCCTAGCATTATAAATGATTTGTATAGGAAAGAATTAATGTTTGAGTGTGTGTGTGTTTAAAATAAGCAGAGAATATCTCTTTATTGGACGCAGACAGAAGCAATTAAGCATAATATTCCTTATTAGAAATAACTTAGTTGGTGCACTTTAAAAAATCTCAGCTGTTTCTGAAATAAAATATTCCAAATTTAACAAGAACATATATATGATAGGAGAAGCATCAACATTTTACAATTAGTAACTCATAACACTATGGATGATAATATCTGAGAATACAGTCAGTTTTATAGAGCATGCTAAATTTATTCATGAATTTATCTGCAAGGAGACTTGAGTAAATACTGCAAAATAGTCACAAGACACTGAATAACTTTGCAATTCTGATGACATTTCTTGGAGCTGGTGTGCACCATAATGAAGGAATGTCAACATTTTGTGGAATGAGAAAAATGCAGCAGGATAAAGAGAGAAAAATGTATTTTCCTATAAAAGTAAAACACATGTGACTTAGAAAAACAACAGTGGAAGAAAAGACAATTCCAAGTAATACAGAAAGGGTAATGTTCTAAGCTTCACAAACCCCAAGAAGAATGGTCTTTGGCCATATGAATTGCAGGGAAATGTTATAGCTAATCATTAGGCTATCAAGACCATTTCATTAAAAATTTCAAAACAAATTGTGGCATCAACTCAACTCATGACAACTCCATGTGTTTCAGAGTAGAATTATGTTCCACAAGGTTTTCACAATGGCTGAATTTTCAGACATATAAGTTGAGTTTTTCACACATTTTTTCCTTTAGGTGCCTTGGCTATTTGGGTCTGCTTATTCTTAAACATATACTGTAAGTATTCAGGTTTGGGGGATTTCCCCCTCTAGGGCATTTTTTGAATGACTTCAAATCTCCAACACTTCACTTTAACTAGTGTCATCATCCAGGCATGTCTCACTTACAATGAGGTCAAGAACCAAAGCTTTCATGTTGTTTTTCCTCTGATGCTCACCAATTGCCCTCGCATCTATTCTTGAGGTCTGGAAATCCTCTCTTCTAGTTTCTTCCATGAACTACAGAGGCTTGGAGCCACTAGAACTATTTTATCTCTTCATTTGTGTATTGACTGGCTACCCTATAAGCCCTTGATAAGTGTCCAATGGTCCAAGGCTCAATGCGGTCAGAGAGAACCTCTGGCTTCACAAGCTCTTGGCCGGGGGTCAAGGTTACCTCTTTCTCTTTGGATGACTGGTACTCCTGTTAGCCTCAAACCCTCTGCTTAGATTCTCATCCTTTAGAAACTTGACTCTTTCTCTAAATACTTGCATGTTTATTTGCTTATTTTTTCAAGTTTTGGAGAACAATAGGTAAGTTATCATCATTCGTGCATATATGTGTGTACTTTTACAAAACAGTTGGGTAGACAAGGAAATCAAATAGGTGTGCTGCCTGTTATTTTTGTCCACTAGGACAACTGACTGCTCTCTATCTTCAGGTTCCTAAATTCCACTATTCAGCAATCATACAATTAACTTTCTTTTTTTAAATGCCCTTTGGTCCTTACCCTTCTTAATACAAACAAGCACAATGCTCATTGTATAATAGCTGAGCTTTAAAGTGATACAACACGGAATTGAATAAAATGGGTGAAAGAACAAGTGATGCAAAAATATTGAATGCACAATGAACTTGGAGGAAAAAAAATAACTCCCTTTTAGAAAAAAAAATATAGCCATAAAAGGGAGGATGGTGGTGCAAATGAATCTCATTTTCTTTGGAAATATTATAGACCGGTCCTGGGAGAAGGGATCATGGCAAAGTAAATGATTAATGGAAAAGAGGAAGACCCTACATACGATTAATTGACCCAGTGCTTGCAACAACTGCTGAAACATGGGAAAGGTGGTGAGGATGAAATGGGACAGGGCAGCTCTTCCTCTGTTACACCAACGGTTGCTGAGAGTCAGACTGCACTTGACAGCACCCAACACTGACAAGCAACTAAATTGCAAACCCTATGCAGCTGCCAACCCAAAGGTTGGAGAATTGGGTCCACGCCTACGCCTCTCAGAAAAAAGGCCCGGTGATTTACTCTGGGGGAAAACATCAGAGCTGTTAGCTCCTGTCTAGTTGATTCTGATTCTAGATGTGTAAAATAGAACTGCTCCACGGGGTTTCCTCACTGGTGACGTTTTAGAAGATCACCAGGCCTGTCTTCAAGGGTGGATACGTCCAGCCACTAACCTCTCAACTAGTAGTCAAATACTTAGCCATTTGTGCTATCCAGGCACTCTTTTGCTCTCTTTTCTGTATTTGTGTCTAATTGAGACCTTTCCTACTCACAGATATCCCATAAGAGAGGGTAGGGATGGATAAAGTCACCACCTTCATCTACTAAAATCATGTTCATTCTTCAAGGACTGTCTTCCAAGTGACCTTCTTAATTAATCAATTCCTAAACACTGTAAGGAAAATTAGTTGTCTTTTTTCAGCAATGATTTTTCTCCCTAAAGATCATTTTTCTGAGGGCTCTTATACCTGTTATAATAATATATAAATTAATGGTATCAAGCATAATTGTACATATTGACATCATTTTATTTTAAGCATTTTTCTTTTTGAGCTTCCTGAATCAGCGCCTCTTTTTTCTCTCCTCTCCCTTATACCCTCATGACCCCTTGAAAACTTAAGGTTATTTTCATATTTTAAAGCGACTACTATCGCCCTCCCTTCATGGTTTCTGTGGTTCATTTCCCCTGGTGGTATTGTGTGTGGTTATGTGACAATCACTGTGATCTGTTCCTTCTTTCTCCCTTACTCTCCCTATCTCCCGTCTACCCTCCTGCTATCACTCTCATTTCTGTTCCTGAGGGGGTTATCTGACCTAGATTCCATGTCTTATGAGCTCTTATCAGTGCCTGTGTACATGCTCTAGTCTAGCTCTCAGTGAAAGATAGGACTGGAGTCATGATAGTGGGGGGGAGGGTGAGGAAACAGAAGAACATTGTGTGTTTCATAGGTGCTATACTGTGCCATAGTTGACTCCTCCCTTTATTGTGACCCTTCTTTGAAGGGATATCTCGTTATCTACAGATGAGTTTGGGGTCTCTGCTCCAGGCCCTGCGAGTCTCAACAATATATTTTGTTTGTTTGTTTTGTGTCTTCTAATGCCTGTTCCCTAATCTCGTCAACACCTCATGTTCACACAGGATGATATACTTCTTCCATATGGGTTTGTTGTTTCTCTGCTAATGACTACTTGTTTAATGTCAAGGTTTTAAGACTCCCACCTCTTTTGATAGCCAGGCACCTTCAGTTTTTTTTCAAAACTGAAGTTTGTTCACTGATTTGATCTTTGGCTAGAATGCTGAGAGGATGAGGAACACAGCATTCCAGAGTGTTAGAACACTCTACCTCTTGCATTGAGGGCTTGAACAGAGGCCCAAAGTCCATCCACTCCCTTAATGTATTGCCATATAAGTATATGTAGGAAGGCCAATACTTCTATTTTTATGAATTAATGTATTTACATATGTATACTTCTATGTCTCTACCTCTGTCCAAGTTTAGCTTCCTAGATCTTTCTTCTGTTTCCTTGTACCTTACTGCTGTACCAACATCATGCTCACCCTTCTTATTCCTCTTAGTAATTCTTCTCAGCTAGATTGCTATTGCTCCCAAACCCCCAGGAGCTCTATGCCTTCCTTCTTGTTAATTTTAATTTCCTCGTTATTCCTATGTCTATGGCAATGTTTGCTCACTGGTCCCATCTCTTTCATCCTCCTCCCCCCAAGTCCCTCTGGAAATGTCAGTTCCACTGTCTGTTCATTGAACTTGCTTCCCATGCCTATTTTATATGGAGAGGAAAACCAACAATAACAGTGACAAAACAAAAAGAAAACAAAAAATGAATAAAAAGGGGTAAAAATAATACCTAGCCCCTCAAAAAGCATAAAGAATTCCAGATCTGTCTGCCAACATTTGAACTAAATTAGTTATCATTTATGTCAGATTGTAAACATCTTGGAGTTAGCGTTTATACTGTATTCATTTTTATTCATTTTGTAAGTATCCTCCTCCAAACAGAAAGGGACAGATCAGATGTGTATTAGTCACTACACATATTCTGAGAAGGCAGATTAAAAGTTTTTAAAAAATCATATAAACTTTGGAGTTTCCCTCTGGAAAAAATTTATTGACAGTGGTAGAGACTGCTTCCTCAGACTTCATATTGCATCATTTTACCATCCAATTGCTTTTGCATTTCTATTTGTTGTTGTTTGTTGCCATCAAGTCGATTGATTCCAACTCGAGCATCTAAGGCTGTGATCTTTGAGAGCTTATTATTATTATTATTACTCTTTGTTCCTTGTCCAATTATAAATGTTTTAATGCCAAAGACTTGTGTTTCTGTCAGTTTCGTGGAATTTTATTAAATTCCTAATATGTTAACAGCTTTTGGTAGCTTGGAAAATTGCAGAGGAGAAATCGCATATTTGTAGAGCGTGCTGCTCTAATTACTGTTGCATGGTCAAAAAACAATATCCCCCAAATGAATAAAGCACTCATTTGGGAATTAAAAAAAAATCTTGTCTTACTAGATATCTCAATGATCAACTTCAGGTTAAGCAAATGAAATCCAAGTAAATGGACATCAAGTCAATTCTGACGCACAGAAATCATGGAGGACACGATAGAGTTGCTCATGTGAGTGTACAAGAGTCTTTAAAGGACAAGAAAGAAGTCTTTTTCCAACAGAGTGGCCGGTGGTTTCCCACTGTTGACCTGGTGACTAGCAGTCAAACAAGTCATCCCCAACATCACCAAGTCTCAACTTTTAGGGTCGTATTGAAGTGTTTAAACATTTGTGTTACCCAAGGGGCTTTTCAATAAGAACATTATAATTCTATACTTTTGAAAATGGGTCAGATCTTTTCAGGAAATATAATTAAGTAAAAATAAAATATGACCAATCCATAATGACCTCCGAGAATTACCCAGAATTATCAGACATTCTAAATGTATATTTTATGTATTTCAACCATTCTTATTTACAAGATGAAAATAATTAACACTTGGAGGAAAAAATACATAGGATAGAAGTAATTAGCACTTCAGCTCAACCTTTGAAAGGTGAATTTGAGATCACAAATGAGGGGTTAACAAAAGGCTATGCATTCTCATCAGAGAATTCAGGAGTAGACACAATCTGACTACTTGTATGTCAAATGTCAGCATATATCCAAGCAAGGAGAGTCATCAATATAAACCGCAAAGGTCATGGGATCATACCTATATCTAATAATAGGGGTTTTGATTTCCCTTGTGAGAAAGAATTTAGCAAATCAACTGGACCCCTAACTTCTTCATAGCCATTCTGAGCACAGAACATCTGTCTCAAGTTATAAATCTGTCATGTCACTAGAAAAGGCTGAGAAGACATTAACAGTTTATAACTCAAAAAATCACAAGCATACAGATAAAAGCAAATATGTCCTATAAAATACTTACAATGTCACCTCCAGTTAATGCCACAGTGTAATAGACTAATAAAGTATACTCACCTTTTTCATTTATTAGGGCAACATTTCACTGCAAATTTGCATTCCTCTAGGCAGACATTTATTTCAGAGTTGAAACAGCAAAAGCAAGTATTAAAAGGTGATCTTGTATTGTACGTAAATGATTCTAACTTCTGAGTTTTGTAGTGGTAAAACTTCTATGCTTACATAAAACTTAATAAGATAGAGCATTTTTGTACTGACTTCGTTTTTATGGAAAAAGATGTATGGACTTAGTGTTTAAATCCCACTGGGCATATGAGTTTTATCGAACAAGTTATTTAACCTCTTCCTTCATCTTCCTCATCTGTAAAATAAGGATATCACAAACAATTTTGCATTATGGTTATTGAGTGGATTAAAATAGTTATTATTGCTTTAAAGTTTTCTATGATGATGGAATTGTTGCATAATATAGTCACTAAACAGACTTGGCCATAGCGATTGTAAAATGTGGCAAGCAAGAGAAATTGAATTTGTAATTTTATTTAACTTGTTTTACATCTAAATAGGCGCATGTAGGTAATGGCTGCCATATTGTGATTATAATTACCCTTGGCATGTAATGATTGTTCAGGAACTATTAGCTATCTTCAGTCTTCCCAAGACAAAAGGTGCCACAAAAATAATTTTTTGAGGAGACCAATTACACTGGTTAGGTAATAACCAACCATTGGAGGTGAAAAGGGCAGCCTTCTCCTGAGGAGACAATTGAAGAAGGTTGCAGTTACTCCTACATGCCACCAAGTCAGTTCTGCTCATGGCAACCGTCAGCACGACAGGGGAAGAGCCTGTCAGGTCCTGCACTGTCCACACTGTGCTTCTCATGGATGTACCGTTCTTATGGTTCTTAAGCATGATGCAGCTGCTGGGTCATTCCCTCTTGTCAAGGGACTTCCTCGATGTTACCAAGCATGATGTCCTTATCATGGACTGGTCTGTCCCAACCAGAAGAAATGTCAGGAAAGAAAAAAAGAACAAAAACCAAGCCAGCAGCCTATTACCATCAAGTAAAGTACTGGATTATTTAGCTGTGAGGTTTCTGACACCAACTGTTTACAGGAGTAGAATTCTCTTTCAGAATGGCGAGTGGCTTCAAACTACAGATCTTGAGGTTAGCAGTCCAAAGTGTAACAAATGTGCCGCCAAGAAAAAAAGGGATGGAAATAGGAAAATGCCAGAAGGAATTGGGATATGTGATGCAACACCCCGCCCACAATTTTTTTTTTTAAGGTTCTCATACTGTGGTGGCTGGTGAGTTGCTGTGATGCTGAAGGCTATGTCACTGGAATTGAAATACTCTCAGGGCCACTCAAAGTCAACAGGTTTGAGTAGAACTTCCAGACACAGAACAGACAGTCTAGAAGGAACAGACTGTCCAATTTGGAGGAATTCACCACTGAAGACCCTGCGGATAACAATGTCAGTTATGGAAACCTAATGAAGAGAAGCAGAACACTGTCAGTGATTTTGCAAAAAGTTGTGCCTCTCAGTTTGGAAGGCATTAAAATATGACTGAGGAAGAGTGGCATTGTTAAAGTAAAGTTATAATGATGAGGGTGGAGTAAAGCCTGTGCGAGCAAAGCCTTTGTGACCTGCATTTGCTCTTGGTAAGACTCAAAATGAGAAGAAGCACTACAAACATGGATTAATGATTGGAAGTATGAATCTAGGACAATTGGTATCTAGTACATTCTAGTTCCCTGCCATCAAGTCAATTCTGACTTGTAGTGACTTTATAGAAAAGGCTAGGAGAGTTACCCCCGTGGGTTTCTGAGACTGTAATTCTTTTGGAATTACAGTGGAAAGTCTCGCTTTTCTCCCACAAAGCAGCTAGTGTTTCTGAACTGCTGACCTAGGAGTTAGCAGCCCAGAATGTAACCTCACCAGGTCACAAGGGCTCCTCAGGAAAGGGAATGCCCAAAGATGAATATTCTACATTTAGTAAATTGAAATGGATTGATATTGGCCATCTTGCATCAGAAAATCACATTGTTTGCTATGGTGAGAATGACATGATTAAGAGGAATGCCATTGTATTCAGTGTTAAAAAGGACATTTCAAGATAGATTTTGAAGTACTGTTTGTGATAGGATAAATATCCTCATGAAAGAAAATTTAATCAATACAACTATTATTCAAATTTATGCAACAGCCATTAAACCTGATAATGCAGAAACTGAAGAATTGTACCCCTGTCTTCAGTCTGAGATTAAAAAGCACAGAATCAATGTGCAATGAGTAATTATCGGGGATTGGAATGCAAACGTTGAAAACAAAGAGGGAGTAGTTTGGGGACAGTAGTTGGGGGGAAAAAAGAAAGCTTGAGATTGCATGAGAGAATTTTGCAGCATGAATGACTATTCAGCTCCAATATCACTTTTTAACTAGTTAAAGGGTGACTAATCTGTGGATTTCTCTATATAGAATACATAGGAATCGCATTGACTACCTCTATGGGAAGAGACTATGGAGGAGTTCAGTAGGAGCAGCTAAAAGCAGGCCAAGCCCTGACTGTGGAACAGCCCATTAATTGCTCATATGTAAGTTTAACGTGAAGTTGAAAAAAATAAAGAAAACAAGTCCAGGAAAGTAAAAATATGGCCTTGAGTATATTTCAGCCAATTTTTGAGAACATGTCAAGAAATGCTTATTTATTAAACATTAATGACAGATAACCAGATGATGACATAATTCACATCGTACATAAAGATCATGAAAAATACCAAAGGGAATAAAAGGATTAAGGTGAATGTCAGTGGAGTCTCTGAAAACTGTATAGAGTAGAGGAGGTGTGTCAGTCTGGGTAGATCACAGAAACAAATTCATCAACACTCATATGTGTATAAGAGCGAGTTTTATATACAGGGTAATTGTACATTAAGAAAGCATGCTAACCCAGTCCAGTCCAAGCTCATAATTCTGATATTAGCCCATATGTCCAGTACCAATCTATAAAGCCCTCTTCAGACTCATGAAAGACATACAGTGACACTGAATGCAGGACAATCACAGACAAGTAGGTAGAAAGTCTTTGAACCCAGTGGCATTGTAAGCATTTCTACATGGCGTTTCCAGCTTCAGAGGTCTGATTGCATCAGGGTAGGTCTGTGTGGCTTCTCTACCTCAAAGCACTAGCATCGTTCCATGTGTCTTGTCAGCTGCAATGTCTTCTGGGGAGTGAGCAAAGACTCTCCTGCTTCCAATGAGGAAAAACCAGAGTTACCATAATTCTCAGGAGAAAGCCAGGCCCACACAGAGGCCTCATTTGCTATGATCTGATTGGCAGACAGGACTACACCCCTTCAATCCTAATCCTCTCAAATCCTAAATTGACACAAAATTATGCAACTACCACAGAAGGTAAGGCAATGGAAGAAAGGATGAAGTAAAAGAGCTGAACAGAACCTTTAAAGGGCAACTTCAGTAGACAAAGTAAAATATCATGAAGTACGCAAAGACCTAGACTTAAAAAAACAGAAAAGGAAGCTCAAGATCAGCATGGAACTGAAAAAAAAATCCAGTCCCTGATTCCAATAATGAAATATTCTTTGGCCAAAATATTGACTGGTGCAGGCAGCATGAAAAGAAGACCAGAAGAATGTACAGATTCACTCTACCCAAAATATTTAGTCTATATTAAATAATTTTAAGAAGCAGCATATGAACAGAACCAATGAAAGTGTTAGCTAAAAGCAAAGTTCCAGAATTGATGGAATACCAATGAAAAATGTTTCCACAAGCAGAGAGAGCCTTGAAAGCACTCACTAATCTATGCCAAGACAGCTATGTAAGACAGCTATGTGGCCAACTGGTTGAAATAGATCCATATTTGTACACATGCTGAAAAATAGTGACCCGACAAAATGCACAAATTAAAGAACAATATCATTGACAGGTTGTCTGCTGCGTTGTCATACTGTGGTTGTTTCTGTGTTGCTGAAAATCATCACTGGCATTACAAATGGCAGCAGGGTCACCTAAAGTAAGCAAGCTTCAGTGGAGCTTCCAGACTCAGGACAGACATCAAAGAAGGACTCAGCTGCCCACTTCAGAGAAGGAGTGACTGAAAACCTTATCTAGAGTTCCAAAATATCTGTGAAGGCTCATTGCAAGAAAGCAGAACCTAGACTGCCATGGTGCCAGAGGATGGGTCCCTCAGGTCAGAAGATTCTTGAAATGTGATTGAGGTGGAGTTGTTTTCTCAGAATGGAATAAAACATGGTGATGTGAGCACAAGAAGCCTGTTGGAATGAAGGGTTCAGAGCCTTTGCTGATTGAGGTAGGACTTAAAGTTAGGAGAAACAACTGCAAAATTATGCTAATGATCATAACTTGGAATGTGTGAAATATGAATCTGGAAAAATTGAAAATGGTAAAAAATTAAATGCAAAGCCTAAAGATCAAAATGCTAGGCGTTAGTGAGAATAAATGGACTGTTGTTGGCATATTTGAATCAGAGAATCATATAACTTTCCATGCTAGGAATAACATAATCAAAAAGAATAGCAATGCATTCACTGTCAAGAAGGACATTTCAAATGAAGCTTGATGTACTATGCTGTGACAGAATTATATCTACCCTCCTAGGGAAGCCAAACAATATAAGCTGTTATTCACATTTTTGCACCAATCACAAAAGAATTTCATGAAGAAACTAAAGAATCCTATCAAATGATTAAGTTGGAAATGATCACATGTGCAATCAAAATGCATTGATAATTATTGGTAATTAGATTACAAAAGTTGAAAAAAAGGAGGAAGTAAGTGAAAAATATGGACTTAATGCTAGGAACGAAACTGGTGATGGCATAATAGAACTCTTCAAAACCAATGAGTTGTTAATAGCAAATATTTTTCAACAACAAAAAAGATGACTATTCACACAGATTTCTTCAGGTGGAAAATACAGAAACTTAAAACATCTGTGGGAAGAGATGTTGGAGGACTCGATATCAGCAGATTAGTGGCTAACTGTGAAACACGCCATCAATTGTTCACATGCAATTTCAGGGAAAGGCTAAAGAATATTAAAACAAATCCATAAGACCCAAAGTACTACCTTGAGTCTATCTCACTTGAATTTCTAGCATATCTCAGCAGCAGATTTGAAACATTTGACACAACTAACAGGTCCATGATGGGTGGTGAAAGTACACATTATAATCATTTATAAAGAAAGCAAATGACCATTGAAAGACAGAAAAGATCAAAGTAGATATCAGAAGAGAATTCGAAAATTGCTTTTAAGTTGCTAAGGCAAATGTGTGAAACGATAAAGTCAAAGAGCAAAGTAGAAATTTTCAAAAGGTTGCTAAAGAAGACAAAGCCAATTATTATAAGGAAATACTCAAAATCCTAGAATTGGAAAACAAAATGGGGAAACCAAATTCGGCATATCTTATACTGAAAGAGCTCAATAATAAATTCAAGCCTTGAGTTGTAAAATTTAAACAATCTATGGGAAAATTATTTAATGATGCAGGAAGTGTCAAAAGAAGATGGGTAGAATACACAGAGTCACTGCACATAAAGGACTGTTTGACATTCCACCTTTTCAGAAGGTAGCATATGAATAAGAATCAATGGTCGTGTAGGAAGAAGTTCAAGCTACACTGAGGCCCTAGTCGAGAAGAAGACTTTAGGAATTGCTGGAATTCCTATAAAAAATGTTTCAACAAGCTGATGAAACACTTGAAATACTCATTGTCTATGCCAGGAAATTTATAAGACCACCACTTGGCCAATTGACTGGAAGGGACCCATATTTGTACCTATTTCAGAGATAAGTAACCCTATAGAATGCTAAAACTATAGAACCGCATCACTGATATCACATGCAAATAAGATTTTTCTGAAAATCATCCAACAATAGTTGCAGCAGTCTACTGACAAGGACTACTAGATATTCAGGCCAAATTTAGAAGATGTGGAACACAGGGTATCATTGCTGATATCAAATGAACCTTGGGTGAAAGCTTAGACTACCAGGAAGATGCTTAATTTTATTTTATTGATTACTACAAGGCATTCAACTGTGTGGATTATAACCAACTCTGGATAACCTTGAGAAGAATGGGATTTCCCAAACAATTTATTATATTCTTGTTGAACTTGTATATAGATCAAGAGGCAATTGTGCAAACAGAAGAAGGGAATACTACTTGGTTTAAAAATCAGGAAAGATATTTATCAGAACTGTATACTCTTCTCATACTTTTTCAATCTATATGGTGAGAAAATTATCAAAGACATTTTATTATTTGAAGGGTAATGTGACATCCGGGTTGTAGAAAAGTTTATTAATAACCTGGAGTGTGCAGGTGACACAACCTTGCTTGTGGAAAAGATGAGGAGTTGATGCATTTAATGCCAAAGAACAAGTATTTCAACTAAACATAAAGAAGACAAATCCTCATTGTGGGCCCAATAGGTAACAGTATGAAAGGGAGTAAATGTTAAAGCTGTCATGTATTTTGTCTTGCTTGGATTCATAATCAATACTCATGAAAGCAGCAATCAAGAAATCAATAGATATTTTGCATGCAGATAATCTGTTGCACAAGACTTCTTCAGAGTATTGAAAGCAAGGATGCTACTTTGAGGATAAAGGTGATATTCTCCATTGTCTCATATGCATGTGACTGTTGAACATTGACTATAAAAGATCAAAGAAGATTTAATATATTTGAATTGTAGAGGTAGAGAATATTGAAATTACTGTGAGTTGCTAAAACACCAAACCAATCTGCTCAAATTGCAGCCACAGTGGTCCTTAGAGACAAGGATCATGCGACTTTGTCTTACATATTTTGAATATAATTAAATTGGCTGAATGAATTCAGAAGTCTACTGAACACATTGAAGGTTATACATACATACAGTTGTGAAAAATAATCTGTGACCTCGAGTTACACAGGGGGGAAGAATATTTCAACTCCAACCAGTCCAAGGTTGATTTCCATAAATCTGTGATGAGACATGCCTCTACTCTCCAACTTTCTTTACCCTATTCTGACACTAACGCTCCCTCCCACTCCATGCTACTTCTTTTCCTGGAATTCAATAATTCGTTGCAATGGACACGTGGAACTCACAGACACTACTCCCTTTTGTGGGTGTTTATAGCAAAGCCAGTAGTTGTGGCTGCCCTATATCTATGTCAATTTCATGATTGAGATGTAGGGGTGGAGTCTGGCCTGTTAATCTGGAGATAGCCATTGAGTATCCAATGAGGCCTCTGTATGGGCATGGCTTTCTCTTGAGAATTCTGGGAAATCTCATGATATTTCCATCGTGGAGAGGAGAGGCCATCTCTCCAGTTGTTGGGGGTCATCTCCAAAACCACGAATTATGGACAAGACAAGATGATAGCATCCGATGAGCTGGAAGAGCTGAAGGAGAAGACACATGGCCTTACCCTGATGCAACCAGAACTCTCAATCTGGTGAAGCCATGTGGAAACCCCTGCCAGCTCTGAGTTGCTTCTACCACCACTGGATGCTGTTAATGAACCCTGTGCCCTGGAAGCAAGGAGCCACGGGGAAACCCCTGCCAGCGCCAGGATTCTGCACCCACTGGTCTGTGATTTAGTGAGTCAGAGGAGACTTTATAAACTGGTTTTGGGCATATGGACTAATATCAGACTTAAGACTTTGAACTGGACTGGGTTGGGATGCTTTCTCGATGTTCCATTCCTCTTGTATATAAACCTTACCCGTATATGCATAAAAGTGTCCATGAATATGTTTCTCTAATCTACCCGGACTAGCACAGTAATTCACAAGGGAAAATCAGAAAACATTAAAAATGCCAGTCTGCTTCTCTAAAACAAATCTTAGCACCTATATCAGTAGGCACATAGACCTCTGGTCTTCAGTTTTTCAGCTAATATGCTCTGTATGTACCCTCTGATTACTCTTAGTAGAGTGTTATAACACTTCATTATCACTGAAAGGGGCAAATCAGATTCCTAGGTGAGGCACTCAACTTTTCTCAGTCCATAGAATGAAACTCCCAGTAAGCTGTCTCATATATAGTCTCTATAGTGTAACCTCTGAGGCCAAGGCTGCTGTAGCCATTTCATCTATGATTCCCATCTTGAATAGCTGGTGGATCCTGTCTCATCCTGCTTCTAATATGGATTAACACATTCAGGGGAATGGAATTCCTGACCATTCTCCTCCTCAGAGTTTTCTACATTTTTTATATGTAACTTTGCATTAGGCCTGATTGACTAGAGAATGAAATCCAGTGACACTAATATATGTGTAAGAAAGAATTTTATATAAAGAAGCTATAAGGCATTAATAAAGCAACCACATGCAGAAGTCTGATTCTAGAGAGTCGAGACTCACACAGTCATATGCAATGATGCAGATTGCAGTAATATCACAGACTAGTGCATCCAAAGTCTTGTGGATCTATTGGTGGTGCTGGATGTTTCACAGGGCTCTGGCAGCAATTGGGACCCCCATCAGGAAAGTGATGGCAGAGTGAAAGAAAGCCTTCAGAGAGTCATTTATCTCACCTCACTGCCAAAAGTAGTCTTTAAACTGTGACCTGATTGGTAGGTGAAACTCCTCCAACATGTTCTGACAGGTACCATGTGGGCACAGAAACTCTATAACAAATTCACTAAAGTACTTGGTGATAATATCCAAGACTATGGACATAAACACCATATCAAGTAATTTCACCACAGCACATAAAAATACACAAGATAGAGATCGTAGAAGGGTTTTTATTTCATAAAATTTATTCAAGAACTATTTCCTGAGCCAGGTGATTTAGCTACATCTAGTTGACAAAACAGAGAAAGTCTTGGCCTTCCATGTAATTTACACTCTAGTGAGATATACACAAACAATATAACGTACATTAGATTAAATAATAAAGAATTATGACATGCTTTGAACAAGGCAAATGACATGACAAAATGAAAAAATGAAAAAGCTGAACAGGGTCAGTGGATGGGAGTTTGATCAGTATAAAAGACGTATATTATGAATAGGAGAATTGAATCATAGCCTCTTAGAAAAGTGTTGGCTGAGCCCCAGTGGCGTAAGTGGTTGAGTGCAGAACTGCAGCCTGCAGGCTTGGCAGTTCAAATCCAGCGGCGGCTGGGTAGCGCCCACGCCCACCAGAGGCAGTGATGCCCACAAAAAAAAAAAAAAAGAAAAGTGTTATAACACTTCCTTATCACTGATAGGGGCAATTCAGATTCCCAGGTAAGGCACTCAACTTTTCTCTGTCCATAGACTGAAAAACCCAGGGAGTTGTCTCATATATAATCTCCATACTGTACCTTCTGAGGCCATGGCTGCTGTAGCCATCTATCTAAAATTCCCATCTTGAATAGCTGTGGATTCTTTATCTTAATGGTATAAGAATACAAGAAGACATTGATATTCATATGTCAGTAAAAATGTAGCTCTCTCTACTTTCTGCTCTTGCCTTAGGGCAATACCTTGGTGTTCATCCAGAACCTACTGACTTCTCTGTGACCACTGTGTTAAATTTAGTGTCAGGGACATACCAAACCAAGATCCAAACCCATTGTTATCATTGGATTCCAACACATAGTACCCCTTTAGGACACAGTATAACTGACCTGTATGATTTCAAAGGCTATAATTCTTTATAGAAGCAGACTGCCATATCTTTGTCCCAGGGATCTGCTGGTAAATCCAAATTGTTGAACTTTTGTTTGGCTACTGAACTCTATATCCATTGCACCATGCCACCTGATCTCCTTTTGGAATATACAAGAAGATCATAAGGTAACGATGACTGATATTAATTAAAATGTTGATTTTCTTGTAGTATTGCCAAGGGAGGTGAGAAAGCAGAGATTTTACTTAGGGAAAATGCAGATCAGATAGAGAATTCAGGTAAAAACAATCTGGTCAGTGCTGTTTTGTCCAGGAAACCTTGGCATGATGGCCAGAAGTTACATCATAGGTGGGATCTACAGATATCACAGGCCAGTGGATTGGGAGGTTTTTCCTGCGGTCACTCAGCTGCTGCCTATTCTCCTCAGGCAACTCAAGGTGAGGCAATTTCACTTCTCAGATAGCATCTCAAATCCTAGGAGGTCCTAAATGCAAGGTATGGAAAATAATTTCCTTTACCTGAGCACATGCCCTGCAGTTACACAGCTGCACAGGCTTTGGCATCCTTCTTTCTAAAATTTCCAAGCAGTTCTCAGAAGTTTAAGGCAAATTTCAAATCAGAATATTTATTTTTAATCTTTAACTAAACCTCATAATCACTAGCACATTCTCTGATGGGCAATTTAACTTTCCCATGACTCGACTAATGCTGAGTGAAGTCAACTGTCCAAAAGAATGTTGAATATTTCTTAAAGCAGAATTGGAAATACAGGTGTTTAGATTTGTTGCTTAAAGATAGCACTGTGGATCTACATCAAAAAAGGGGAGAAAAGCAAAACCTAAAAGAATGGATAGACAGAATTTATTCCTATAGTTACTAGATGTCTACATAAAATTGATTCCTAACACTTACATGGTATCTATCTACTCTGATATCATTGGCTGTGTGGATTTAGATGTATTACCTCTCTGAACCTCAGATTGCTCAACTTTAAAAATCAGGCATATGGACATAGAGTTGCAATTTGCTTTTTTTGCCAGGAAGTTTTAGGCCAGGATGTTGGCCTTTTGGAAAGGAGACACTCGGAAGTACTATTAAATGAATGGTTAGCAGTTCATCTCCTCCTGGAAGCACATTGGGAGAAAGTCATGAAGATCCGACTTTGGAAGGTTGAAGCCAGGAAAGCTTTATGGCTCACAATTCTACTAGTATAGCATGGGGTGAGCATGAATTGGAATAGACTCTCTGGTAAGCTAATGTGTTTAATGTTCTGAGATGCTGACTAGCTTGGGCGCTCATACTATCTGTCTATCTGTCTGTCTCTGACCTCTTGTCTGTCTTTATTTTTTGTTTTCATTGTGGACTGGATAAGTGTTTTAAGGCGAACCGGTTTTCCATTCAACAATCGAACACATTTTGTGTCATCTTATCTACTGCAATACCTACAACGAAACATTTCTGATACTACTTTGTCCCTACCGTTTTTATTTCTACTCTTCCTTCTTTTCTAACATTTCTGAACATTGTCCTTGGGTAAACACTGTCCCCTTCATCTCAAATAGTTGACTATGCTAAGATGTCCGCATTTCCCCAGTGTTATTCTCTCACCTCTCATCCTCATTGACTTGTCTGTTGTTTGCCTGGAGAGTGACTAATGGTCACAGACTCAGGGGTTCCACCAGTCTCTATATAAACAGGAAACCTGCTCACGTTCAGGATTTGGGGGCTTTCTTTTCTTTGTTAATCAAGAGAGGTAAAATGTGGGCAGTATAAACTATTTTGTAGATGAAAAATTATATTCGGCTCTGTACATGATGGTCTAAGAGTTGTTTGTGTGACTTGCTCCTGGAACCCTGCCATTATTACTTACAGCAAGTTGCTCATCTGTGGATGCTCTCTGACCATGAAGCAAGTTTTCCAGATACATCTGTATAGTATTAAATGTGTGGGAACACAGTGAACACTCTTAGAATAACTGAGAGAACAAAATGACTAACTTTTCATAGCTGGGTGTTGGCACTTAGAGTCAACTTTGAGACTTGAATAATGCTAATACTGTGTGCTGTTTATGTAATCCCATAATAAATGCGAAAGCTGTTACTTTTTAGAATCTGGAACCGATAGAACATGCAAAACATGCAATTAAAAGTTTTTGAGTCCACAGGCACGGGATTGTTTATTGTTTCACTTACGTCCTTCTATTATTTACTTGGCCAGTATTATTAACGTTTTTTGCTTTAAGCATAAAACAATATTTTAAATTTATTTTTACTTTTTTTTTTGGGGGGGGGACATCACTGCCCTCTGGTCGGAGTGGGAGGCCCAGTATTGCTCCTGAAACACTGCTGCTGGATTTGAACCGCCAAGCCAGTCGGCCACAGTCTTGCACTCAACCACTATGCCACCGGGGCTCAGCTCTTATTTTTAATTTTTAGAATTTTATTTAGCTAATTGATCCCTAGCAGGGATAACAGCTTGCAAACTTCTTCCTCTTTTTAAAAATTTTAGACTGAAGAGTTTACAATATAGTTTCTTCAACTCTACACATTGCTTTAGAAATAGTTTCTCACTTTAGTTTTTAGTGTCATGGTTGTTGCCATTTGGGCAGAATCACATTGTCCTCTAGTGCTCCTCTCCTTTCTTACTAATAGAATTCTTCTCATCACATAGTTGGCAACCCTTTTTTGGAGCTAGTGTACTCCCGTGGACTAAGTTGTCATGTGGGAGGGATAAGTGGGAAACTTTGTCCTCTTGCTCCTGTGGGCCACTGGTGCTGTAGTGATTAAGTTCATGACCGATAGGCAAAGGTGGATGTTTGGAAACATGCAATGGTGGATTTGTAATAATTTCACAACCAGTTCACTATCTTAGTGATCCTTTTAAGTAATATATATATATATACAAAATATATATACAAAAGGTAGCTTAGCATTTCATACAGTTAATACTTAAATAAGAACAACAAAAGAGGCAGACGATAATAGATTATGTTGTAAGAGTTTCAAAATATTAAGAAAAATAATAAATGGCACTTGAAAAAAGTACAACTGTTATTTAAGATGTTCCCATATTGCTTCTTGATTTGTGTCCTCACTTAAAATATTACCCTAGCATCAATGGCTGTGTAATTTATCTTTAACCATATTTTCACTGTAGGAATAGAATATCATTCCTTTTGAAGTGGACCAAATAGATAGCAGTCATTGGACTTGACATACCAGAAACAAGAGAGTTCTCTCTGTGAGCAAATTATGTTCATTTTTGAAAAACCCCTTTCCATTTCTGATTAACTTATAGCAATAGTTTTGAAAATATTTTTAGATCATTGAGAGTTTCAGAAATTACACAATTCACTCATCATATCTTGTGGGAATTTGGGGTATAACGCAAATTTGAATCAAATGAAAGTGAGTCACTTTCTGGTTGTTTGACACGTTTTCTTTATATTATATGTTTGTTTACTGAAATAACAACTGAAAAGGGACTAGGAATATAGTATTTCATGAAAAGTATAATGTGCATTATGAAACACATTTATCAATATCACATGCAAAGTTCTAATTTTTTATGCCTATGGATGGAATGAACATTGCTATAGACACTTAGAATAGGCTGTTGCACAGATGAACTTAAAGAGCAAGGGATGTAAATTTGTGATTTCCCCATGGGGCAGTTGGCTGCCCAGCTGCCCACCTCAAGGACAACCCTGATCAGAAGTGCCATTTGAACAATCAATTTGTGGACCTCAACAAAAATTAGGGTCTGGTCTTGCCAAAGAAGTGTGAGCTGGCTGAATACCACCATTGAAACCGTGGGTTTCAATTCAATTTTCAATTTACTGCCTTGGCAAATCTGCAGGACAGTTTTACCTTATTGTTTCTAGTTGCTATTAGTCATAATCCATTCATTGGAAATCTGTTTGATGAGCTTGTTCTTAAAAGGGTTGGACATGCATTTTGCTGTTTTTATTGCTGCTTCTCCTGCTGGCTAGAGCTTAATGAAAACCTAGATTTCCTCCTTGAATCCAGAGATGCAAACCAAAATTGATAATATCACAAATAGCCAATAAGTCCTGAGTATCTATCCTGGAATGATAACACAAGAAAAGGGTGCACTTTCATGTTATTTTGCAAATTCTTCGTAACCTGCATAGCTGGTTAAACTTTATCTCTAAAGGTATGGGCAACATGAATGGCATATGAAATCAGCAAACATTCTGATTCTGCAGACATAAAAACTACACCTTTCTTCCTGCGGTGACTCTTTTCTGAACGGTTGCCATCAGTGTTTGTTTGTTCAGCTCGCATTTCAGTTTAAACAGTGCCCTTTTGAGACTAGGTATCCTGTTTCTGGACTCCATGGGTTCCATCACTTTCAAAAACAGTATAAGTTATCTCTTAAAGAGTTATACTGTATAAGTACCGCGCGCTAATTGATTGTGCCACTGGAGCTCACTATGGTAGCAGGTGGACCTTGGGCACTCACCCTAGTGCTCCCTCAATGCACGAAGTTGTTCTATGAATCTGGAATTCCTCAAGGATTACGGGCCCAACACGATCACTGAAGTAAAATGGGTGCACAAGCAAATGTAATGAAGAAAGCTGATGGTGCCCAGCCATCAAAGGATATATTGTCTGGGGTCTTAAGAGTCTGAAGATAAACAATAGACCATCTACTTGCGAAGAGACCACACCCACACAGAAGAAGCACAACAGCTAGCATGGCCACACGGTGGTGAAAAGTCTAGGCAATAAGGGGAGGGGGAGGAAGTCTAGCAAACAGGGGAAAAAAAAACCACATATCACTGTATGTACACATCCTCAAGGTGCCCACTGAGAACATGTGGGAGCATGAGCAAGAGTGGGGAAGAAAGCTGATGGTGCCCAGCTATTAAAATATATAGCATCTGGGGTCTTAAAGGCTTGAGCATAAACAAGCAGCCATCTAGCCCAGGAGCAACAAAGCCCACCACAAAAGAAACTCACTTGCCTGTGCTATCATGAGGTGCTGAAACAATCAGGCATCAGGCATCAAAGAACAACAATCAAAATCAATGAACCAATTAACTCCCGATATCGCTGAAGACAAATGGATACAGAGGCAAACAAAAAGATGGTGCCCAGCTACCAAATGATTGAATGTCTAGAGTCTCAAAGTCTTGAAGATAACTGAGTCATCATTCAGCATGGAGACAGCAAAGTCCACAGGAAAGAAGCACACCATCAAGTGTGATCAAGAGGGCCCAAAGTGAGCAGATATCGAGCAACAAAGAACAGAAATAACAAGTGATGGGTGGGGCAGGGTGGGGACCTAAGGCCCACTGGTGGACAAATAGTCACTCCTTTACAAGGGAGTCACGGGGAGGAGACAGACTAGTCAAGGTGCAGTGATGCAGTGATGATGCTTATAAGTTTCCTCTAGTTCCTGAGGCCTTCCTCCCCAACAACCATCATGGCCCCAACTCTACCTTGCAAATCCGGATAGACTGGAGAAGGTACATTAGTGGAGAGGGGAGCTGGAGATATGGGGAAACCAGAATGGATGAGCCCCTTCGGACCGGTGGTTAGATTGGAACTACTGGATGAGTGGAGAGAAGGTGGTGTAGAGAGATGGAGCTAACTGCAAGGATTTACATATGACCTCCTGTCTGGAGGACGGGCATCAGGTGAGTGGGTTGAGGGAGGTGTCAGGTAGTGTAAGTTACAACAGAACAATAATAATTTATAAAGTATTGAGGGTTGATGGAGGCGGAGAGCAGGGGAAGAGGGGAGGGGATGGAAAAACCAGTATCAAGGGCTCAAGGGAAAAGGCGGATGTTTGGAGAATTATGACAGAAGTGGACGTGCGAAGGTGCTTGGCACAGTATGTTTATTTATGTATTGTGAAAAACGATGTATGAGCCCCTAATAAAATGATTTTTAATTTTAAAAAAAGAGTTATACTTTGGGGTTTCTTACTATATGTTTTCTTGAAGAACTTGTCACAGGGGTTATGCAGACTTGCCATGCTGTTCTTATGCACGATCTAGATGATCTTTACTAATACGTTCCATAAACAATAACAACAAAATGGCAATAAAAAATAAAGCATTCCCATTCAATACATTGTGACTCAAGAGTCACCTACAGTACTTAGTTGAATTGTCCCATAGGGGTTACAAGACTACAATCATTACAGGTGCTACGTGCAAAATTTTTGTCCTGCAAGTAGAGCTGGTAGGGTTGAATTGTTAATCTTTTGGCAGTTGGCTGACCATATAACCATCACGCAACCCAGGGTTCTTCCTATTAATCATAACATAAAACTACAGAATTTCTGTTATAAACTTTGCTCATTTCCCCCAGAGTTTGTATTCTCTGAATATACTAATAGTGCCTTTATGCAGTTTTCATTTTATTCTAAGGATGTGTTCATGCCTTCTTACCTGCAATAAATATGTAAAATATTGAATTAAATAACCAAATACTTCATCTGCATATTGAACACTATCCATTCGACAAATCTTGAATTTCATAAAGATATTTAACTGAATTACCATATTTCTTAGAAGAGTTGGACCAGTTATTATATTTATTTTTCTTAATATCAATTATAAGTACTATAAAATATTATGATTATGTATTTTTGTATAAAATGGGAGGGATTTATATACCAACATTCATGTCAAATAAAAATTGAACAGGAAATATATGTGCCTCTTTCCCTTAGCTTAAGAAATGAGACCTTGGAGAGGGAGTCAAGATGGCATCCATATATAATAACCTGTGTGGCACTCCTCCTGTGAGACCATAATATATAAGGAGGCCAATACTGAGAGGCTTGGTGTTAAAAATAGATTCAATGTACTAGGGTCTGGTTCAGATCTCTTTTTGATTTTCACTCTTGAAGCAATTTGACAACTGGCTGAAATGCTTTAAATTCATCAAATCTACGTGTGGGTTCCGCTAATTCCTTACCAGGTACAGCAGGACAGTGTTGGCGCTAGACCCAGAAAGAGCAGCAATTTTTCCAGACTGCTGTCTAAAAGTGCTCATAATCCCAGGATTGCAGAAAGTCTCCAAGAGCTAGACCTCTAGTTTCCATTACTGCTATCCTCTGTGAACCCGCAGTCTAGAGCTCAATGGTGTGACTCCATTGGTCATCCCTGTGGCAGGCATGTGTTTATGTTAATTTCAAGATTGAGATGTGGGAGTGGAGTCTAGCCTGTTAATCTGGAGATAGCCATTGAGTAGCCAATGAGGCCTCCATGTGGGCATGGCTTTCTCTTGAGACTTCTGGGAAATCTCATGGTATTTCCCTCGTGGAGATGAGAAGCTATCTCTCCAGTTGTTGGGAGTTAGTCTCAGAGACAATGAACTTCAGACAAGACAAGATGGCAGTGTCCTAGGAGCTGGAGGAACTGGAGGAGAAGCCACGTGGCTTTACCCTGCTGGAACCAGACCTTTGAAGCAGGAGAAGCCACATGGACACCCTGCCATCACTGGGTTGCTTCTACCACCAGTGGATGCTGTTGATGGACCCTGAGCCCTGGAAGCAAGGAACCATGGGAGACCCCTGCCAGTGCCAGGATTCTGCACCCACTGACCTGTGAGTTTGTGAGTCGGAAGGAGACTTTATAGGCTGGTATTGAGCATATATGCTAAATCAAACTTAGGACTTTTAGCTGGACTGGATTGGGATGCTTTCTCAATGTTGCATTCCTCTTGTATATAAACCTTTCCCTTATATCCATATGCATGTCTATGAGTTTGTTTATTTAGTCTACCTAGACTGACACAATCTCATTTCTGCCACCCTCCAGCTCTGTGCCTGCCACCATGGATAATGATAGATAATTTGACAACAATTTGCAGCAATTGAAGAGAAATTGGGATATTTCCATGTGAAGAATGAACTTCCCCAGAGTCCAACCAGTTAGAGATGGAGTGGCACAGGAGTACAGCCAGGGACCAATTCGGATCCAGTTAACCCCCAAATCACTCAGCTAAGTTGGTCCTACTTCCCTGGGGGATAGCACAATTTAGTCCCAATACAAGAGTGACCCAAAAACCCATTATAAAATGGGAAAACTATTTTAAATGATTTTGATTCCAGGCTGTGGTCTTTGGTGTAACTTGAATGAAAACCTGATTAACTCTGTCCATTTGCATACCATTAACATAACAAAGTAGCTAGAACACTACTCTCCAGAGTTCAGCCTAGGATTTTAAGATGTAAAATTTTAAGATTAAAAACAAACAAACAAATTGAAAGTGACAACTGGTACTGCTAGGCACAGCTCAAGGCAAAAGCTGGCTCTACCAGAATGGGGTTCCACAGAATGTCTTTACCCTAATCATTACCCTAATCCTCCTGGCATCTCTGCTCTCACTGTTGGCCCTGAGTGGTTTATCTGTCCTGGATTTCCTGTGTTGTGGGCTCTATTTGTAGCAGTGTGCATGTTCTGTTCTAATCCGGTTTGTAAGATAGAATTGAGGTCATGATAGTGGGGTGAAGGAAGCACCAAAGAGCTAGAGGAAAGCTGTGTGTTTCATCAGTGCTATACTGCACCCTGACTGGCTCATCTCTTTGCTGTGATCCCCCTGTGAGGGGATGTTCAATTGTCTACAGGTGGGCATTGGGTCTCCACTCCATGCCCCCCCCACTCCCATTCACATTGGATATGACTTTGTTCTGGGTCTTAGATGCCTGATACCTGATTCAATGGACATCTCATGATCACATAGACTGGTTTATTTCTTCTACATGGAATGTATTCTGAGCTAGATGGCTGCTTGCTTCTTTTCGAGCCTTACGGCGTCAGACACTATATCTTTTGATAGCCAGGCACCACCAGCTTTCTTCACCACCTATGCTTATGCACCCATTTTTTGTTCAGCCATCGTGTCAGGGGAGTGAACATCACAGAATGCTGGATTATTAGAACAAAATATTCTCATGTTGAGGGAGTACATGAGCCAAGGTCCAATGTCCATCTGCCACCTTAATTTTTAACATGTAGATATAAGTACATAATTCTATTTCCCTCTTGATATATATATCATATATATGTATTTAGGCCTCTATAAATGTCCTTTGCTTCCTAGTTCTTTCCTCTATTTCCTTTTACTTTCCTTTTGTACCACCATCACATTCAACCTTCATTTGAATTTAGTAATTCCTTGCTGCTACATTGCCCTTGATGAAGCCCCACTAGGCACCCCACGATCTTTTTCCCATTGATTTTAGTTCACTTGTTGTTCCCTTGTCCTTGGGTTGGTTCCCCCTCCAATTCATTTCTCCCACCTCTCCTTCTTCCATTTCTTTCTGGAACCATTGGTTCTATTCTTTCCATTTCCAAATTATTTATCCCACCTATCTTATTTAGATACATTAATAAGTACAAAAACCAGGCAAAGACAAATAAAACAATGATGGATGTTAACACTGACCAAACAATAACAACACAACTAGAAAAAGAAACAGAATAATAATAACAAAAAGAAAGCCACTGACAAAGATGGAAAAGCCTATAAATAGTTCAAGGTCTGCTTGTTGGGCTTTACAAGTGTTTTCCAGTAGTCTGTGGGGTGCCACCCTCTGTCTGGAAAGTCTATTTTTGGTATGCTCCGGGGATTTCCTCACTTCGCTCCCCCTGATGCTTTGCTGCATGTCCTCAGTGCCGTGCATTGTCTGCTCTGAGCAGGAATATCACCCTCGGGGCTTTGTGGACCAGGATGTCTTCTCCCCTCTCTCCCTCCCATTGCTTTTCTCCTGCAGCTCTAAACTGACACTGCAGTTTCCTCAAACTGTAGCCCAGTACTGTCCTCTGAATGCATTCTTCTGACCAGTGGGATGAGGGGGTGTCCACACAGTTGAGATTGGGACCAGCCACACAGTCCTCCCTATTGGTAACATGGTATATTCCAGTATATTGTATTTCTGTCTTGGGACATTGGATTGAATGAAGCCTGGCCTCTCCCTCTCCTGTGGAGATATAAGCAATACCCTCCACTTGCATGGGTTAGTGCCCCGCTCCCTACATCCCAAGGCTTTTTTCTCCTCTTTCTTTCCCCGTCTTATTCATTTGGCTGCCATATGTCCCCCTGGATTCAGTTTGGGCCCTGCCATAGTTGCTGAACCTCATTCCAGAGAGATATGTAAATAGTGGCTTTTCCCCTATTCCCCGTTTTGTTTTAAGTTTACCTCAGTTGTCTCATGTTGTACTTGTCCTTTTCTGCTTGGCTTACTTCACTTAGATGATTTGCTCCAGTTCTTCCCAAGTGGTGGGGTGCTTTATGCATCCATCACTGCTTTTTAGGGATGCATAGACATCCATTCTATATATGTACCACATTGTTTAACACATTTGTCTATTGATGGTATTTTTTTTTTCACTTCTTACAATTGTGAACAATTGTGCCTCAGTGAATATTGGCACACAGATGAGTGGCCATTGTTTTTTTTTTTTTTGTTTTTTTTTTGCCTCATCTGTGTCTATGTCCAGTAGGTGGATTGCTGGTACATATGGTAACTTAATTTCCATCTTTTTTAGATGACAAGTTGATTTCCATAGTGCCTCTACCTACCTTCAGGTCTACCAGTAGTGGATAAGAGTTCTTATCTCCCCACAGTCCCCCCCAACACTTGTTATTTTATGATATTTTGAATTGTGCTACATTTAATGGTGTTCGGTGGTGTTTCATAGTTGTTTTAATTTGCATTTCTCTTATGGTTAATGATCAGGAAGATTTTCTCATATGTTTATTGGCCATTTGGATTTCTGCCCTTGTAAAACTTCTGGTTAGGTCCTTTTCCCACCCCAGCAGTGAGCAGTTAGTTTTTTCTTATTGTAAGCTTGCGAAATATTATAGATTTTAGTAATAAGGCTTTTGTCTGGTGTGTCATTGCTAAAGATGTTTTCTCAGCCTGTGAACTCTTGTATCGCTCTCTTTGTGAATATTTCTAATGTACACAGGTGATTTATCTTTAGTATAACCCACTTGTCAATTTGTGACTTTTCCATATTTGTATTCTTCCCTATTTCTGATTGCCTATGTATTCCCTGTGCCAAGGTTCTCAGATTTGTCTCAATTCCCTCATTAATGACCCTAATTGTTTGTGGTTTTACCTTAATGTCTGTGACACACTTTGAGTTTATTCTTGGGCATGGAGTGAGATAAGGGTTTTGGTTCATTTATCTGCAGGTAGATATCCATTTTTTTCCCCAGCACCTCTTATTGTAGAGGATAACCTCTTCTGATTTGATTTATCTGGGGCCCTTATCAAAGATCAGATGTATGTTGCATGCTGATGATTTTATTTTGGGTTTTCAACTGGGATAGTCTAGGGAAGGATCATTTTTTCGAATTATAGTTATTTTTTGTAGCTCTGGAAACTTCATTTAGATTACAAGTCCATTTTGAACTTATTTTTGTGTATGGGGGGAGGGTTGGTCCTGATGCATTTTTCTGCAGATGTAGCCACAGTTTGCACTTGGTTGTTGAAGAGGTTGTCCCTTTCCTGTTTTTTGACCTCTATTGAATATCAGCCCATTGTAGGTGGATGTTTTCAATTCTGTTTTTTTCATTCCAGTCCACTGATCTATGTATCTATTATTGCACCTGTGTCAAGTTCTTTTGAAATCTGTGCCTATATAATAGGTTTTGGGCCAAGGAATGTCCCCAAATTTTGTTCTTTCCTTGAGGAGTTATTTTTTATCTTGAATAATTTTTCTCCATATGCAATTGATAATAGGTCTTATTCATTTCTTTAAAGAATGAAGCTGGAATTATGATCAAAATTGCATGGTATTTTTAGATTGCTTTACATAGTGTTGCACTTTTCACAATATTGCATCTTTCTGCCCTTGAACTTGGGGTATTATTCCTATAGTGCAAGTCTCTTTTGGTCTCTTATAATAATATTCTCTAGCTTTCTTTGTATATCTTTTGTCTCTTTGACTTTGTTCAGTCTTAGGTATTTCATCTTTTGATGTCTTTCCTATTTGAGGTTCTCTCAGCTTCGTGAATAGTTTTCTTGCCTTTTGTGATCTTGGGGAAGATTCCTTTCATGGTTTCTCATGCAATTTTCTCTGTAGCATTTTTTAATGTGATTGTTCCTTCTTGTTTGTAGATCTCAATAAGCCATGGTTTGTTTCTCTGGATAGTGTTCTGCATCCTTCTCAGGCTCTCCTTGGATTCCTTCAGGGTTTTTTAAATTGGGTTCTTCTCTTATTGACTGCAGTCAAAGTAGTTACTTTCAAGCTCACTCTGCTTTCTTTCACTTCTTCCAGTTGGTTCTTCAGATATTTTACTATGTTACTTCTGTTATATCTTTGGTTATCTCCTGATATATCTTTTAGTTCAAGGATAGTAGTTTCTCTAGTTCATCTGTTGTTTTCATGTGGGTTTCCCACATCTCCTGCAAGGTCCTGCCATTCTTCTGAGATTTATTTTGGTACTTTTGCAGCCTCTTTTTAAGAGCATTCCATTGGGTTTGGGTTATTTTTGGTTTGGGGTTTGGGTTATTTTTGGTTTGGGGTTTGCTTATTTGATGTTTTTGGCTTACAGTATGTGGCTGACTGCTGTTTCCTTGGCATCATGCTATCGTCATTAGTGGTGCTGAGCTACTGGTTGTGGAGAGGCAGTTGTCTATGTTTAGTGATTTGGGTGAAGTCTACTAGGAGCTGGAAGACAAACAGTGAGGAAATTGAGAAAAGGGGAGAGAGATGGGCAACTGGAGAAAACCAAAGTAATGGTAGTGGCTGGATAGGCCAACACATTCGTAAAGCTAGGTAAATGAATTTTTAAGAGAGTTAGGATTAATAAATTCCATAAAAATATAATTCATATAGAAAAAGAGAGAGAGTAGAAATAGATAATGGGTGCATAGACAGGAACATGTGGGACAAAAGAGAGAGAAGACTTGGGTTTCATCTAGCTGTAGATGTCAATTTCTATTGCTATGTGTGGTCATTACATAATTTCATGTCAACTCAATAAATAAGTGTAGGGGTGGAGGCTAATCTGTCAATCAGGGTACAGAATGATGATGCCTTCTTGTGAGCATGGTCTTCTCATACAGATTCTGGAAACTTCCCCTCTTCCTCCCTGGAGTTGGGCCATGCATGCTCTCTCTGCTTCAGCTTCCTGTTGACAAGCCATGAGGAGCCTTGCTGAGACATGTGAGGGCCCTAGAAGTGCCTCCACTGCTCTTGGAATCACAAGACCCTGTTCCCAGTGGCCCTGTGATCCTCCTGTATTTTGCACCAGTGCATGTAGCCGCATGAGTCCGAAGAAGGATTCATAGACTGGTATTGGACACATAGGCGAATATCAGACTTATGAACTTGATTTGTATTGGCCTAGGATGTTTTCTTGATATTCAATAACTCTGATATAAAGTTTGCTCTTATAAATCTATGAGTGTCTCTAGATTTGTTTATCTGGCCAACCTGGTCTAGCTATGGAATTGTTAATGTGGGCATTTATTTTCGTCCAAGTGGGAATGCCTTTGCTTAGGTCTTACTGCTACAGAGTTGATGCTGACTCCTAGTGACCCCGTAGGACAAAGAAAACTGCTCCTTTGAGTTTCTGAGGCTGTTGCCCTTCATAAAAGCAGAAAGCCCATCTCTTTGCTAAAAAGCTACTGGTAGTTTCAAACTGCTGAATTTGAAATTAGCAGCCCAATGCTTAATCTTGGTGCCATTAAGACTCTTGACTCGTAGCTATCCAGTTGCCTTTTTTGGCCGAGGGGTCAAGGGTGTTCATAGGAGGGTTGGCCTGCACCAGAAAAGAGCAGTGGAAGAAAAAGTGGGAGAGAACTCCAAAATATAGGGTAAGAGTATTATAATAAAACATCAGGACAAACCCCAAATAGAAATAAAATAAAATAAAACTGCCTTAGGGTGGGGGCTAAGTGATCTTTGGTAGAGTTGTTTTGTGTACAAATTTGCTCTTAGGGGATGTGCAAGTGGTGGCCAGAAGCACCAGGGAAGAAAGGAGGAAAGAAGGAAGAAGGGGGAAGAAGGAGCAAGTTAAGCTTGGAGACTGATTATGTCTGCACCAAGCTGCCCTTGTCTACCTTACAGAGGCCAGTGCGGTTTCATGGGTTCAGTTGCGTTAGGGGACAGGAAAAATTCGCTGTCCCAGGGAGGAGAGGGGATCACAGAAGTGACTCACGCTGCTGGGAAATGGTATTGTGTGCTTGTCAGAAGGCCTTGATGCTCTCACATTTTAAGAAACTCCTGTCTATTTAGCTTTAAGTTGAATTTCTCACTTCCACAAGGTGCAAGCTATCCTTTCTAGTAGAACTTCTCTAGTTTTTTGCTGAGGAAATCCTCCCATGCTTGTTATCTGGCAGCTACCTTCTCTTCTTTCTCAGTTAATGTGTTACTTGATATATTAATAATTACTTATGCATTGTTTTTCTATTTGTATTATATTTTAATTTATAATCACTTTTCTCATATCTGTGGCATTATAAGTTAAGTCTATTTTTCCTAGGGAGCAATCACAATGTACACTACTATCCTGTTAAATAATCTCTTAATTTTAATGTGTTTGTTTTAAAACCTACAATCCTTTCTGTGGTCATTGGTAAGATTTTGGTCTACTCTAAGTGTTACTATGGACTTTCTGCTTGTTTCCATTGGTTTTGCTTTGTTTTTTATTTTCTTTTGGCTTTTTACAACTAGTATTTTTGACATTGCATTTAAATATGCCTTGAGGCTTTTCCAATAGGGATTATATCCCAGCATAAACAAAAACTATTTTCAAAACTGAGGCAATAAATATCACAATAAAAGGAGAGAGAATTGAATTTTTAAGGCTTTCATTATGTTTAGATCTCTAATCAACATTCACAGAAGCATTATCCATGAAATCAAGTGATACATTGCACTGGACAAATCTACAACAACCGATATCTCGAAAATTTTAAAAACAAAGATATCACATTGAAGAATAAAGTATACCTGGTGCATTCCATGGCGTTTTCAACTGTGCCATGTGCATGCCAAAGCTAGACAATCTATAAGGAACATTAAAGCAGAATTTCAGTGTTGAGGAAGGGTAATGATTGTACCAGATACTGCCATAAGAACAGACAAATCTCTCTTGGAAAAAGCACCAGAAGAATGTTCCTTAAGATCAGGACTAGGGAGCCTTTATTTCATGTCCTTTGGGATATCCTCAGAAGGGAAGAGCATTTGGAGAAGGACGTCATGCAGAGCAAGAGGAAAGCTATCCGTGGGCTGTACTGACACTGGTCATGTACTGCATCAATGGTCGCAAGTGTAGAAAAGACCATGAGCATGAACAAGGCCAGTGTTTGTTCTGTAACTGACTCAGAGCTGACTAGATGGCACCAAAGAGCACCAACAAGATGGGCTCTCTGGTCATATTATTCTATTTGACTTTGTTTTACTTTTGGAGTTGGTATAGCAATTTAATATGTCTGAACAATTCATGACAGTCATAATTTAAAGTTAATTTTGGACTACTTGAAAAAACAAACTCATTGCTGGCAAGTATACTCCACTTGATAGCCAGCCAGCTTCCAAGGACCCCGGGAGTCCAAGCAGCATAATGGTTATGCAGTATGTTGCAAACTGCAAGGTCAGCATTTTGAAACCTGTCACTTCTAGAGAGAAAAAGTGGAAAATTGAGAAATCCAGAGAGAGAGAGAGAGAGAGAGAGAGAGAGAGAGAGAGAGAGAGAGAGATTCTACCCTGTCCTATAGAGTCACTGTGAATTGGAATGGACTCTGGTAGTGAGTTGTTAAGATCCTATAGAACTCTGTCCTGGTGTTCTTAGGCTATAAACCGATATGGAATAGACTATCTTTCTCCTGTGCGATGCTGAAGCACTGGCCTTTCTGTTAGCAATCCAACTCTGAAGCCGCTGTGCCACCAGACGGTCTAGTAATTGTTGCATCAATTCATATTCGCAAAACCCATACAAATCCTTCGGCTCCACTGTGCACTGTGCTTTAAAATATACCTATTTATTTTGATAATTTTGATAATGTCCAGATTTTGTCATTTCCATTGAGCTGATACTGCGTTCAAACAGTAAGCATTGTGAAGATGGTGCTGAACCGGGCAGCATTTCACTGTGTTGCACGGAGTCATTATTCGTTGGAACTGACTTGAGAGCGCCTAGCAAAAACAACACTGAGCAGATACTATGGTGACATGTGTTTCAGATTCAAAATGTGATCTCTAAGGCTCCCATGGCTGGGACCTTTTGGCAGTAGTCCTCTAGCCCTTTATTCAAAGGCACGACTTGTTAGGCAAAAGCTACTAATCTATTAGTTACTGCTCACTAAGAACAGCAAGCTTTTATTTTCTTAGTTTGTCTTCCACATTCCAGACTAAATTACATTTCCCAACTTTTACTTTCAATATATTGTTGTGTGTTTTGCATTACTTTTATAAGGCAGATGAGTTATACAAATGTTACATATTTAAGAAAATGTATTCCGTGCTACCCTGAGTCTTTCAAATACATACACACACATCACGTGGTTATGTAAGGGTCAGTAGAAGGACACTATTAAGTCTAGAAAGGTAACAACAAACTATATCATATAAATCAGCTACTCTGAGGACTTCGGTTTTTACCGTGAGAGAAATGAGAAACATTGCAGTTTTGAGCAGAGGAGTGATATAATCTGACTTATATTTTGAAGTCTTTTGTAAAAGAATAGACTGCAGTCAATCAAGGCTAGAAAGTCAGATAAGAAGTTATTGCAATAAGCCTGAAGACAAGTAACTTGGGCTCCAAGGCTATGATTGAAACTCGGATTATTGTTATATCTCACGAGTAATACCAGTGTGATTCTCAAACATATTGGATATGAGTCATCAAAGAAATCGGGAAGTCAAGGATAGCACCAAGATTTTTCAGTTGACCAATTGAAAATTTGGAGTTGCCTTTCAATGAGATTGGGAGATCATTGGCAGGGTATTTTAAGTTGGGGAGAAATTAGGAATTCAGTTTTGTTGTGGCATGTTGTTATCATTTAAGTTTCCATTCTGACTCATGGAATTCTGACAAATAACTATATAGGAAGGGTAAAATGAGCTGACACCAAAGGCTCAGGTAGAAAGAAAATGTTTTTTTGTTTTTGGCATCACTGCCCTCAGGTGGTGGGAGTAGAAGGCCCAGCCTTTGCGCTACGGAGCTGGAATCGAACCTCCATCCCAGTGGGCCGCAGTCCCGCACACAACCACTACGCCACCCGGGCTCAGCCCAGAAAGAAAATGTTTTGGAAATGATTATGGCAACACATGTACACATGTGCTTGACAAAATGGATATATGGATTGTGATAAGAGCTGCAACTCGATGCGTGGAGGGAAGGTGGGGTAAAAAGGGGCAGCCAACTACCAGGACCTACACATAACCTCCTTTTGGGAGGACAGACACTGGAGGAGCGGGCGAGGGGAGACTTCGGACAGGGTAAGAGAGGACAAAACGCTGAGCCCGGGTGCATAAGTGCTTGAGTGCGGGACTGAGGCCTGCGACTTGGCGGCTCAAATCCAGCGGCAGCTCTCAGGAGCGGCTCTGTGCAGCGCCCACGACCACCAGAGGCACTGATGTCCACAAATACAAAACAAAACAAGATATGACAAAACAATGATAATTTATAAAGTATTGAGGGCTGGTAGGAGCCAGGGGAGACGGACGGGGACGGATGAGAAAGGATGAGAAGCTGATATAAAGGGCTCAAGTGGAAAAGCAGATTATTTGAAGAATGATGATGTCAGCAGGCATGTGAAGGTGCTTGCCACAATATATGTATTTATGTATTGTGAAAAGCGACGTATGAGTCCCCAACAAGTTGATTTTAAAAAGAGATGGTCTGTTGTGCATACACACACACACACACACATATATATATATGTATATATATATATCTCCAATCTATTTTATATTACAGTAAACATATTTTTCAACATATGCATATAATTTTAAAATCATTTTTATTGGGAGCTCATGCAACTATCTTGAACTTTGTCACTGGGTTTTCTTGGTAAAATAGATAGCAAGTTCATCAGCTATGAATGAAGAGGAAGAAGAGTGTTTGGGAGCAAGGAGCTTTGAAACAATCATGGAAGAGTAAAAGTTCCTGGAATGCTTGTTTGTTTGTTTGTTTATTGTTTTCTGAGTGTTATAATAATTCATCAAGGTAAATATTTATAGGCCTAAAGCCCCCAGGAGCAATTCTGATTTGACTTATAAAGTCTCTACAAGTCAGCATTGATGGCTTTTAGGGTGGGTTGTTTTGTTTTCTTTCGTATAGTCTGAAACACTAGTCAGAAATAATTCAGCGGAGATTGAATTTATGTGGAGACTTCAAATGGACTAAGGAATGCCAAGGTAAACCAAGGCATGCCAAGGTAATGCCAAGGAATGCCAAGGTAAAATTGTAGATAATTCTCTACAATTCAGGTACTTTGAACTCAAAGTCAGTACATTACACAAGGATAACAAGTGTGTGTGTGTGTCTGTGTTGTGTGGGGGAATTAGGAAACATATTAATAAACAATTGGATTTACATTGTCTTCAATGTATTTGTAGTTGCCTCTGGGACTTTATGACATGCTAGTAAAACTCCTCTCTCCATGTTTATCATGCCAAGGATATATAGGTTTCAAGGAACATCTTTCTGTTTTTATTTCAGATTGTTTAAAGATCATTTCTATGTTCCTTATATTGACAATGAAAAACTATAGGTGCCTAGTCCCATCAAACACCAGTGCAGAATACTTAGAATAGAAACTCTTTATTTTGCATAACGAGTGTTTCTAATCTGAATGTTAGGTTGAGATTGTCTTTCAGCTACCAAGAAGCATCATGTCAATGGGATTTCCTTAAAAGGAATTCGTTTTAGAGATAATTCATTGAAAGAAATTTATAGAATTTGAAGAAGAGATATTAGAAAACTCATCCAAATCACAAAAAACTACAGGGATTTTCAATGTGCTGCTCTCTCATACGAAAACCATCTTATACAAGTGCACATTATGACAAGTTAAGGCTAAAATAATTATTATTTGAAAGAATCTCATTGTCTGTTTACTCAAAGCTGAAATGATTTCATGATTGACTATATATTTGTTTTATGTTGTAATGTTTCCTAGTGTCATAATCCATCCATCATGCATTCAGGTTATGTCCATATGCAGAGAATTGAGAGCTCCAAAAGCAACTCATATATTTCATATCTCCACTCCAATTTTGAAAGGAAATGAGGGATTGTTGCCACTTATATATTGATCATAGTAATAAGATAGTCAATTTTATGAGAAGGCTGTTCCTTGTTGTGCTGAAGTTGTTGGCTGTCTTTGAGTTGCCCCAGACTCATGGTGACCCCATGCGGAATGGGAAAAAAAGTACTAACCTAGCATGTCCTATATCATCCATTTGATTAGTTGGACCTCAATCTATTGTGGCTCAACAGGATTTCATGGCTTGGTTTTCAGAAGTAGAATGTTGGGTTTTTTTTCCTAGTTCATGTTAGTCTGAAAACTATGTTGAAATTTGTTCAGAATCATGGCAACATGTAAACATCCACTGAGAGATGAGCTGTGGCTGCATATTAAGATGTCTTGGCCAGGAATTGAAGGAGAGAATTCTGTCATTGGAGAGCACCACTGGCATCTTTATATTAAACACCCGCTGCCATTGAGTTGATTCCAGCTCATCCTGATCCAGTAGGGCAAAATAGAACTGCTCCATAAGATTATGAAAAGTTTCTACATCTTTCCTTTCCGAAGCTGTGCTGGTAGGTTGGAACCATTGACCCTTCAGTTAACAGTCAAACATTTAGTCATTGATATGTGTATATATATTGGTATAGTTCCCCAGGTCATTTATTTTTTAAATCACTCATTCCTTTCAAAGAGAAAAGAGTTTATAATTTATTGCAAATGCCACTCAGAGAAATGTGTGGAATACCACATTAATTTTAAGATTTTTTCATCCTCAAATTTTGTTGTTATTCCTCTCTTTTATCCTAATATTTGATAAAGTTGAACACATGTCCAATTTTCAAGACAATTTTATGATAATATAAACTGAAAAATGTCTGTATCTCAGAGACAAATCTGTAGTAAATTCTCAAACATTATCTTACAATTCATTATTTGAATGTCAAGGCAAAGAAAAACAAAGCAAAAACCTGACTGAGAAATTATGGCAATGATATTTCAGTGGCTAAACTTAATTTTGGGAACAAGACTATAATTTGAATAAAATCAATCACACTGACCTCTAAATTCCAGCCCTGGAGCTCTGTCTAATGCAATGATCTTCTCAGGAAATAGCTAGAAGGAAGACTAGGACTCCTGATCAATCTGGCAAATTATTCCCAGGACATCCTCACACAGCTACATTTCTTATTCATCAAATTAATATATTATTCATTTTCCTAATGGGAAATGTTCTCATTTGGCTATAATACATATGATATCCTCTGGAGGATAGAGGCATAGTTGGAGGGTCAACGTCCCATGGAATATGAAGGATTCCTTTAGTTAAAAAAGGAAAACAATAGCATGGAAAGAAAGCATTTTTGGAGACTAACAGCAAGAGGGTGTAATCATAGTCCCTTCATCTGATAAGCCCGCTATTGATAACGCTTAAGAGCACATGTCTACTGTGACATATTTGAAATTGCCCCTGATTAGAAACCAGCTCCACAACAACTGATTTCCACCGGTGTACACCATTATAGGATGAGGAATTCTAGAATCTCTTTTCCCACACATGCTCACTGCCATACAATCGCTGACCCCTAAACTTCTGATCTCATCTTTCAAGTTGCTCTTGTGAATGTGATCCCTGGAAAAAACGCAATTCTGAAATTTGACCAACTTATTAATTAAGCTGGACTTTAAGATGATGAAAATAGCTTTCGGGGTAAGCTTTAATATTATTTTTATTCTTTGCAAGCAGTAGCAGACATGATGATTGAGTCTCAGAAATGATGAGTATCATGTAGGAAAAGAAAAATCAAGGGAAGAAAAACAGGCACATAAGTCAGTAACTGCCTCCAGGGTCAGCTCGAGTATGAGGGAGGAACATGAGAGGAGTCATATGATCTAGACTTTTTTATAGTGTGGAAAAAGTTAGCATCTATTCTTTTGCATTATTTTCCCCCTAATCTTAATATCTCAAAGGTACGCAATCATCTAAACAACTGGTTACTTTCACTTTTAAAAAAATTTACCTCAACAAGAAAAAGAATTCAAAACTTCAAGAAAAACATAGCGAAAACCTAGTATGTGGCAATTACTTGTTGAAATAAGTGGTTCCACATCTTTAAGTGGTTCTTTCTATGTTGATATTTTGGTGCTCTCTCTAACCTCTTCACCCTTCTTGAACTGACCTTTGTAGGAAGTAAGCTCATATTCCTGGTAATAGGCTAGATGGTACATGAAAAAGATGTGGATATTGGCTACAGCCATGTGCTTTTTTGTTGTTGTTACCTTCATTTATCACAAGAATAACCCCTAGTGTTTTGCTTCTACTCTTGTGTAATGTTAGCTTTAACTTTATTTGTAAAGGGGATGGTGTTGCTTGTTATTTAGATCATAAGTGAATGTGTGGTTGGTTGACTGATAGGTTGCCTTTACTTGTTTTTCTCCCACTTCCAATTATCTTCCCTCTGGCAACATGCAGGACAAAATACTGCTGGACCATTCCTGATCCTCATGCTTTTTCTATTTAAAGGATTGTTTAGCCTTTTCATTAATGGTAAATGGGAGCTCTTAATTTTAACTGCGATTCCTTATTAAAATGACATATTGTGCTATGTAATTTTATATATAATGATCAATTAATTTAGGAGGACAATATCCACAACAACACTTCAAGATATGTTTCTGGCAAAAAACATAAGGCTACTATTATACTCATGGGATTACAATTTTTGAGCAGCTAAATTTATTTGTACCAAAAGTTTCATGTTGTGTCTTTGAATCAAGCACAATCTCAAAAGAGTTATTAAGAGCTTCACCTGTTCTTAATGCTGGGTATAGTTTGAGTCTGAAAGGGTTTTCAGCTCTAATGTTTTTGCCAGGAATGAAAAAAGCAATTTAAGAGTTCCTGAGACCTCTTTATGAATGTGAAATTCCCCACTGCTTTTGAAGAGCAGCCTATTGCCCTGGAATCTTTGAAAAATCACCAAAGAAGACATTGCATGAGGGGGGCAGGGTAGAAATGGTGCATATTAGCAGCAGCACTTGCACACAATCCAAGATGAATAGTTCTTTCTTCTCTCTCTGTATCCCTTGTGATTAGATATAAATTTGTTAGGTATGTCCAGGAAGCTAATTACATCATCATGAGGAATATCCCGGTGGGGAAATCGTCTCTTTTCAGATCAAAAGGATGGCCAGCAGCTACTGCCTTCAATCCAGGAATCTGCGGGAGATAGTGCCAGGGATGGGGAACAGACTGCTCCTTGGAAGCATCTGCTCACAGAAAATGATGGGAAATTAGCCATGCAATAGGGAGGCAGCTGCAAAGCATACAACAATCTGGCTTCAGGGAAAGGTGCTTTGGGTCAGTGGAGGTAATAGGGGAGAAAGGTTTATGAAACCTAGAGGCCCAGTGCACAAGGGTGATCTCCATACATTAGAAAATTGAAAAGCAGAAATCCTAGATTTGGGGACCAGCTGTGATTCTCACTGGCTGATAATATTTTTCTTCTCCAGCCTCATTTTCCACACTTATAAAGTAAGGCTGGGACACATAGCTCACCAAGTTGTCATGCATGTCAAATATGTTAACTACCTAGCACTAGACATGGATTAGATACGGGACAGGCTATATCCAATCTCCTTGTTAATATTTCAATGTCATCTGATACAATTTATATGCATCCACCCACTTTTCTTAGAATTATGACGTGATATGCAATTGCTAGGCAGACTGTTCTAAGAACGAATGAAGTTCTTTGGATAAAGGTGTCCAATGTTGAAAATCACGAACAATCTGCACATCATCTATTGAATTCAATGACAATGGAACATCAATGATAAAATGAATATATGTTAAATTACTTTTATCTATTCTTATAATTGGGGACATTTAAAATTAAATGATAAAGTAAAAATATATGCAATCTGAAAACTTTGTACCATAAAACATATTTTGACTGGTGACAGACCATCACAGACAATCAAACCGAGAGCTTCTGAGTTGATTCTGACTCTTGACCATACCCATGTGTTTCAGAGTAGAGCTATTCCATGGAGTTTTGTTAGCTGTATCCTTTTCAGAAGTAAATTGCTAGAACGCTATTTCATGACATCTGTGGTTGTGTTTGAACCACACATTCTACGTGTAAAAAGTCTGTACCATTAAGGGATGCTTTAGAGACTATAGGGATTATCTGGTTCCATATTATGATGTACACATGCAGTAATAAAGGCCAGAGAAAAGTTAGAGACTTGCTGGCTAATGGGGTGTGGTAGAGAATTCTGGCTGTAAATCAGACCTCTACATTGCCCTTCAATAAGATGAAGTAATTGCCATAAGTTGGGTACATAGAAAGAGGCTGTCTCATCTTCAGGAAGCTAGGTGGGACCAGTAAGTCAAGTTTCAACAGTAGAATGCGCATGTCAATGATGTTTGTCAGTTGATGTTGTTGTCAGACGCCATTGGGTCATTTCCAACCTATAGTGACCCTATGTACTTCAGAACTAAACTCTGCACAGTCCTCTGCCATCCTTACAATTGTTCCAATGCCAGAGTCCATTATGGCAGCCATAGTGTCATTCCATTTCCTTGAGGACCTTGGTCTTTTTCTCTGCCCCTTCACTTTAACAAGCAAGAGGTCCTTCTCTTTCATCAGTTGAGAGACAGCTTAATACTCAAAGGTGACTTATTTCCTGTGTTTATTTTTTAGGTATCACTGCCAGAAACCTCTTTTGAAGCCATTGGTTGAAGATGGCAGAGTAATACCTCGGTCCCTACATGATTATCCTGTCTTTATTTTCCAATGACTGACCAGAATAAGCAAGAAGTACACTTTGTTGTTGCTATTATGGTAGTTGACTTTAAATTAATAATGTAGAACAACAATCAATGTATGTTCTCCTACAAAGGCTTGTCTGCGGTTCCCTGTCCTTGGATAAGTAAGAATTGGAGGCAAAGAAATGTGGATTTGGAGAAGTTTGGGGCCAGCTTGCTCCTTGCCGGCTCCAGCATCCCCATCCCACACCGGAAAAGAAAAAAGAATCAGTGTAACAGATTTTATTTTCAATTGCTTACCTCTTCAGGGTTCACTATTGCTTCCTCCTTGTCCCTTAAAACAGATATACTATTGGTTGTTGTGTGCTATGCTTTACTTTTACTCATGCTCTTGGAGAGAAGATGTGAAGAGTTAACTGAGAAATAATAAATGAAGTGAATAAGGTCTGCATAAACTATAAAATGCATAGCCACTGCAGAATAATTAGGTTATTAACTGTGCCTCACTGTGTTTTTGTTTCTTTCTTAATAGCCCAAGTTTAAGGAAGCTGCTATAAGTACTGTGTAATCTATTTGAATTTCTTTAACATACTTATTATTATATGCCTTCCCTAGGTGCCATAAGCTAGCTAGGAAGAGTCTAAAGGAAGCTCTTAGGGTACTGAAAACATGTATTTATGGAATATGGATTCAGATTGGGCCAAATCCTAATGACACTTTTCTTAATTCTATGACTATGAGGTTATCACATAACTGTTTCACCCCTCAAATTTTTTATCTGTAACATGTGACTGCACTGTCATATATTTTATAGGATTGTTTGGATTATGATCTAAAATTGTGTGTAAGTCTGGGTAGATTCAGGAACAAATTTCATAGACACGCATATAGATATAAGGAAAAGGTTTATATATACAAGAGGAGCAGGACATTGAGAAAACATCCTAGCCCTATCCAATTCAAAGTCAAAAGTTCAATATTAACCCATTTGCCCGAAATCAGTCTATAAAGTCTCCTTCCGACTCATGAAGTCACAGGTCAGTTGGTGTAGAATCCCGGCGCTGGCAGGTGTCTCCACATGGCTCCTCGCTTCCAGGGTTCAGGGTCCATCAAAGCAGAAGCAGCTCATTGCTGGCAGAGGTCTCCATGTGGCCGCCCCAACTTCAGAGGTCTGGCTCCATCAGGCATGTGGTCTCTCCGTTGGCTCCTCCAGCTTCTCGGATGTTGCCATCTTGTTTTCTCTGTGATTAATCGTCTCTGAGATTAACTCCCAACAGCTGGGGAAGATAGCTTCTCATCTCCATGAGGGAAATATCGTGAGATTCCCCAGAAGTCTCAGGAGAAAGCCATGCCCACCTAGAGGCCTCATTGGCTACTCAATGGCTATCTCCAGATTAACAGGCTAGACTCCACCCCTACATTTAATCATAAAATTAACATAAGCATATGACTGCCGCAGATGGTACATAAAATTGCCCACTGTAGGAACATGCCCAGTATGTTCTCATTTTGGTGGAAAAGGTAATATTTTAAAGCCATACTATATAAAAATCTAATAATTACTAGAACCAATATATGATGCTTCCAGAAGTTGACAGGTATATTGACATTATTTTCATTCACTGGGCATCTAAATGATCAGATGGTTTTACGTAGCTCCTGTGAGAGTAATTGTTGCTGCTGGTCTTAGATGCCATTGAGCTAGTTTCAACTCCTAATGACCTCACATACAACAGAAGCAAAGACTGGCTGTGCATTACTCTCATGGTTCTCATGTTTGAACCATTTTTGTAGCCACTGTAAAAGGTTATCTCATTGATAGACTTCCTCTTCTTCACTGCCTGTCCACTTTACGAGCATGATATCCTTTACTAGGGTCTCGTGGTGGTTACCTAATCTGGTTTCAATTTGGGACTTGAGAGGATTAAGAGTGAAGGGATGGACCACAGCCAATGAGGCCTCTGTGTGTGAGTGGCCTTCTCCTGAGAATTCAGGGAATTCCTACATTTCCTCCTTGGAGGTGAGAGACAGACAGACTCACTTTCTCTCTCAGCTCGCTTCCTGCAGACATCCCTAAATACAAGAAACATGGTACTCTGCTAATAGAGCCCATGCCCTGGGAACTGGAGAAGCAAATGTGGCCTCTCCTGACAGTGCTGAGATGTTTACAGTGCCACTGTATCCAAAGACTTTCTACCCACTGGCCTGTGATCACCCTACATTTGGCATCACTGCATGTGTTTCATGAGTTTGAAGAGGACTTTATAAATTGGTTCAGACATACTGAGCTAATATCAGACTTTAGAGCTTAGACTGGACTGGTTGTGATGATTTCTTAATGTAGAGTTACCTTAAGTACATATAAGTGTTCATGAATTTGTCTCTCTAGTCCACCCAGAGTAACACAGAAATGATCTCTCCTGATAGCATATCTAAGGTATGTGAGACCAAGTCTCCTCATTCTTTCCTTGAAGGAGCATTCTGATTGTATGTATTTCCAAGACAGATCTGTTTGCTCTTATGGAAGTCCAAGACACTTTTAATATTCATCAACACTATCATAGTTTAAGTGCACTGGTTTTTCTTCAGTCTTCCTTATTCTTTGTCCAACATATGTATGAAACAATTGCACAAACTTGCTTATTCAAAGTGGGGATGGATTGAAGCAATTTATAATGAAGATCCAGGATTACAGCCAACATCAAGGTGAATGAAGCAAAAATCCGTATAACTGCATTAGTAGGTAACATCGTGATGAATAAAAAAAATGAAGTTAGCGAGAATTCAATCTTGAATTCACAATCACTGTTCAAGGCAGCAACAGTCAAGAGGTCAAATGACAAAATGCATTAGATAAATCTTCTGCACAAGACCGATTTAAAGTGTTGACAAGCAGCACTGTTGAGGATGAAGGTGCACCTGAATCAAGCCACAGTATTCTCAATTGCCTCAGTATGATTTCTTCGTCATTTGCATGTCGAAAGGTGCAACTGAAGTTAGGTATCTTATTACTTCTCCTTACCTCCATCATTTCTAATATTATTATATGTGGTGTTGACTAGGTACCCTAAATTCAGTGCTTTAAACACAAGAGCTACTCCACAAAAGATGGATGAGTCTATCTGCTTTCATAAATATTTAAAGTCTCGGAGATCCTAGTAGAGTTGCTACAAGTTGAACTGAACTTGAGGGCAGTGAATGGGAGTTTCAGTCAGTTCTCTTCAGGACTGAGGTGGTTCTATGAATTCACCTCCTCATGGGATCTATTTTCAACAGCAGCAAATCTAGGGACAGATAGCAGATTAGGAAATAGTGTTAGTCAAATATGCTACATTATAGGAATATATAGATTAGCATGGAACTAGAGAGCCAACAAATGATTTGGTAATTGCTGAAATGTCCTTTCCCCCTTTATAGAATAATTGATTCTAAATCTAAATCTTTCTTTCAATTCAATGTCAAGATGAGGATAAAAAGGACTATCATTTCTTCTAAAATTATTAATAATGCTTACAGGAAGGAGCAGAAACTGGGTTTTCAGAATATTAAGGTTTATTACTTGTGGTAGAGTACAGATTTATCCTTTGCATGGGTCAATATTTACCATGTGTGTCTCTACTGCGTAGCAGCCATCACAAAATTGTCTGATTTTAAACTCCTGCAAATCACTTGCTATTGGAGTTTAGATTTTTTCTTTTGAACATGTTGATGGCTAACCGCTAGATTCAATCAGTGACGGCACAGAGTTTTATATAGAAAAACAAGAGAAGCTTTAGACATTCAGGAAGAGATACTCCTTCTTTACTGAGAATGGTCCTTTATCTCTTTTCTTGTCCTGTTCTCACAAGGGCATGCTGTTGTTGTCATTCAAAAGACAAGGCCCGCAGAGCAACTCCTAAGGTTCATGACCAGAGCAAGTTGAAAACAGACCAGGAAATATTTTCCAAGGATGTATTTTATTCCCTGTTGATTAGTTTACTTGCTTCCTGGGTTTTATGGCCAGTTATATTGAATCAAAAGATGGATTTGCTAGCAATTCAGCTTTATGTTTTATTTTAACATTTTATATAAACAAGTAACATATACTTGTTGTGTAAAGCAAACTGTACAAGAACAAAAATGATTAATATCCCACCAAAAATGGCTATATATCCTTCTAGATTTTTTCTATGCATATACACAAATGAGCTTAAAAGTTTGTGGGAAAAGTCTACTGTTTTCAGTTTTATTTTTGCATACTATTTTATGTAATTTCATTTTTGAAGCCCTTTAATATACACATATATATATTTCATGATGTATTATAACCATTGTATTATTGTGAAAATTAAAAAAAATTATCTGGAGATTCTTAAGAAATATCACTATATATTACTTGTGATAAGGTCACATATAAAAAATGTAGAAAATGTTATTGACAGGTCCTTCAGTCTTTCCATAAATTTTTCAAAGTCACTTTGGGGCTTCAAAATGTGACATTGAACAAATTGAACAAAATCATAGTGCACACATATGTGTACATACAATTATCACGTCCTCTGGATCTTTGAAATCACACAGAAATGATTCAAGCATAGACTGTATGCTTAATAGCTTAGTGCCTTGCAAATCATAAGAAATTACCAATATCTTACCAGTTTAGTTTATAAAAATGACAATTCCCCATGGTTCGACCTTGTACATTGCCCTTTTGAATATACTTTTCTCAGTTATCAAATGTAGAATAGTAATTTCTAATGTGATCATCCATAGCAACTTTGAGTATTTTGCAAGATTGAGCAGTGCTTCAATTTTATAGATAATGGATCTCTATGAGTCAGAACCGATCTCTAACAGGGTTGATGTGGGAGTTCAATGGCACAATCTGTAAACTTTCTGTCCTATTGTACATGTTCAATAAATATTCATTCTTTATCATAGAATTTCCATTGGGAACATAGGATATGTTTAGAGGTTAAGCAAGCCTGGGTTCTCTAAGAAGTGGTGCAAGATTAAAATTTGCAAGAAATGTATGAAAGATGTTTGCAGAGAGAATGGGATGGGGCTTGGCAGGACTAAGAGCTGTTAGACCAGGATGCTGATCTTATCTTCAGTGAAGGAGAGAGAGAGGTTGGGTGGACATATAAGGGCAGCGAACAAGTGCCAAGGAATATTTTTTGTAAGGTTATGAAGAATCCCCCATCGGGGAAGGTTCACTCTGCCAGAAATGGGGTACCAAAGTCTCCCAGTTCCTAGCTGGAAGCAGCTAAGGGAAATATGACCTGGGTGTAAGAAAGCACACCATTCAGAGGATCCATCCTGGTCCTCTTGGAGATCAGAGAGGCAAATTCTTATGGCCACCTTTGATGAATATCAGACAGAGCAATGCACTGGGTTTCTCAGTGTATTTGAGAATGATTGATTCTACTCTCACCACTATTGAGTCTATTCCAGCTTATGACAGGTTACCCCCCAAAATCTGGAATGTGTTTTTCAAAGCTCTGTATACAATTGTTTGTACTCTTTCATTACACCTTCCCAGGTGATGAAATTAGGTGCACTAATTTAGAGAAAGTTGCTTGATAGTCACCTAGCAGGGGAAAAGGCATACTAAGGAAACTGCACCCTGTGGAGCTTTTCTCCGCTTTTGAGGAGAGAAGGTGGGGTGGGGGTGGGGATGGGGTGCTCCCTCATCTAGTGGTCCATTTCCCAGACTGGAACTCTTTATTTTTTTTGTGCGTGGAAATCATTGCCCTCTGGTGGTGGGAGTAGGAGGCCCAGCCTTGCTGCTGGATTTGAACCTCCAACCCAGTAGACCACAGTCGCGCACACAACCACTACTCAGCCTACTGGAACGCTTTATAATAGTAGAAAGTCACATCTTTACCGAAATACTGGTTGACAGTTTTGAACTACTGACCTTGAGATTACTAGTCCAAGGCATAAATCACTATGCTACCAGGTTTCTATTATTTATTTTACATTACCATTTAAAAATAATAAAAATATGAGAAGTTTGCATGCTTAAAAGTTTGAGCATTAAATGTATACTTCCTTATATTCCCATTTCCCTACAGGTTAAAAAAATCTCTTTTGATCCTTATCCCTTTTATCTAGATCTTGAGTTCTGAAAATGCATTGCATTTGCAATAATTATTGATCAAATATTTATTTTTACAGCTTTATTTTATTTTCTCCTATTAAGATTACATGGACCCTGTGTTGAGACAATCATTCATCTTTTTCTTAAAAAAGAGACCCAGCAAAAAGTAAGAGATGAGTTGATTGGTAAATTGATTTGGGACCAGAATCATCAGGACTCTCCAATTATTATACTGAGGATATTACTGCCATAATTATGATGATGATGATGCTATAATTTTCAAGTATTAGTAAGTAGATCAGATAGTATGATGTGTCACAATATCTACAGGGGGTTATTTATTTATTTACCATTACAAAGACAAAGACTAACAGGACAAATCAATGAAGAGTGGTTTAATGTTTAAGTCTTCAATCAGTATAAAATTTTATACCAGTGGTTCTCAACCTGCCTAATACTGTGACCCTTTATTACAGTTCCCGCCCCCCTCCAGCCACAAAATCATTTTCATTGCTACTTTACTGTAATTTTGCTACTGTTATGAATCAAGCGACCCTTGTGAAAGGGTCATGCAACCCCCAAAGGTATCGTGACCCACAGGTTGAGAACTGCTGTTAATTATGCCTCATTTTCCCAGTCGGAATCAACTCAAAGGTACTGAAAGAGAGAGAATGTTACATAATCAGAACAAGAGATGATTGACAAACTTGTCATGCATACACATTTTCCCTGCTTCTCTGGAGATTTAACAAATCTCAGAAGTCATTGTAATTGTGTTAGAATTTATTATTTGCAAAGCTATAAAAGTCAATGAGCTAATATGCACGTTTATATTAACAACTCAAAATAGTTTCAACCTTTAAATTGTTGACATGGAAACACATCTTTCTTCACCTTATCAGAACTCTGCACATGTGCCTGTGTGGACTGGGCCCTGGATTATTCAGAAATACACTGTTTGATCAGGCCTTAAAGTCAGAAATAGTTTTGCAGAGAAAGACTGTTATTCATATAGTCTGTATATCTACAAAAAACAATCAGTCTCATGGTGCCACCATGTTTACTTCTTCTGGTTTTTTTTGGATTTTTTTGGTACTGGTTTATTCAACTGGAATTATCCTCACCTAATATGATTATTTCCCCAGCTGCATCACCAGAGTAATTAACAAGAGGTTTACTTTGAAGAAGAGGGGGAAAACCAATTTCTATGTCAACATATTTTCAAAAGTTGAATATATATTGCAAATTAAAAATGAAGACCTAAGAAGAGACTATATGGTGAAAATTTCTTAAAGTATGGTATGTTAGATAGAGGTACTGAAGTGTTTTCTATGAACCACATAGCCTCAGGAACACAGATTTTCTTCCTGCCTTTATTTTAGCAATCCTTTTCTTGCTATAGGGTCATGATGCTTCACCATGGAGTTCCAGGCAAGAGGTTTATATAGTGAATTCATTCATCTGAGAAGGGCTTGGGTTCTGATGGCCAGAGTGAGGAGCCTAGTGTGCAGTGTGACTTCATCCCCCAGCATTGTTATGTGACTGGGATCTTATGTTTGCAGTGATCCACATTTGGAAAATGATCTGGTGCAACTATCTATCCAGCCCGAGTCCAGCCTTTCACAAACATCAGCAAACAAAAGTAAAATCCTCTCATTGGAAAGAAGAGAGCAGAACAGTTCTAAAGTACTCTTTTTACATATATCAAAATTCATTTTTGAGATTTTTCTCTTTAGTGCTGCACCAAGGTGAATCAAAATTAAAAACAGCATGGAGAAACTGACTGGCATACTTCACTGGAAAATAACCTAATTAACGTTGCCCCTTTATAGTTTTCAGAAATTCCAACTCTTAAACTCACTGTGATTTCATTCTAAGAATCTCATTTTTATTTTTCTAAACAAAATGTACTTTTCCTTTCTTTGAATTCTTAAGGTTCTCAGGGGATGCGGATGGTGATGCTGAGAATCTATATCAGTGAGTAAAAGGATTGAGAATGGATCATTTTACACACATGTAGATTGAAGGTATATTGCAGAATAATTCATTTGGTTCTTAAGGTTAAGGTTATCATAGTCTGTCATTCACGTGATTAGTCATGTCAGATTTTAATATAGATTAATAATTAAAAAAGTTTTCTCATCTGAATTTGCTAGTGTCTTAGGAATTCATTCATTCATTCACTCATTCATTCTTTCAGACAGCACATATTTCCTGAGCATTTGCAATAGTTTCTTTAACTGTTTTTTCTTTAGGGAGGCAGCATTCTTGTTTTCATGAATCATAGAAACTAATGACAAGATTGATAGAGTCAAGAGAGTACCTAGTTTCTATTTCCCCTGGCTATATTTCAAAGTCTTAGAAATCAGGGTTATGTGAATTGCTGTGTAGCCTGAGACGTGGTACAATGAAACTGAGTCAACTGGGAACTTCTTAGAGCATTTCAAATTATTGGTCCTTTTCCTTTCATGTTGAGCATGTATAATCTGTTTATTTGTTATGATTCTTGCTAACTGCAATAAGGCAATCAATGTTATAGTAGTTGTTATAGCAGTTGGCACAGATCACACTTTCCCCGTCACATTCTATCAACTCCAGCACACATCCACTGAGCTGGTGGCTAATCCAGAATTCATTCTTCATAAACCCTTCTGTGTGGGCCCAAAGAGTCAAATAAAGCCATGTGCTTCCATCAGCATTTTAGCAAGTGGAACAAATCTGTGTTGTTATTGTCAACTCTGATAACAGCTCATAGACTTTAATTAATTAAATCAAGAATAAATCCCCACACAATTATCTAGAATCCAATAGCATTTGTTAAATTTTGGGGAAAGTGTGTAAATATTTCAGGCCTTTTTTTTAAACCACTGAATCTCTGGTATTAACATGAAACAGATCTGTCCTATTGCTTCTTTGGGTAAATTTTGTTTTTGTCATAAAATGGCTATTTACCAAGCAAAAAGAGGGCTGTAGGATTTCATTCTGTGAGGCAGAACTGAAGAAGCCAAAGCATATGAAAAATCAAACTGTGTCCTTTTCATTTTAATTTTTTGTTTTGATCATGGCTGCTGATAAACAGTGCTGCCAGTTGGCAGGTCTTGATCACATTGATAACACTAGGCATAGGTGTCAGAGTGCCGCACACACCCATAGGCTCTATTCCTTTAGCAAATGCACTGCCATGGCCTCAGTTATATCTTCTCCAAGGTCCTCCCGGAAAGACTTCAGTTCCAAACCAGAAGAGCAAATAGCATCACGCCACAGAGCTCTAGTCCACCTGAGAAAAGAGGGCTCAAGAAAAGAAAGACATGCGAGAGTCAAAGGAATCTTTTCAGTGCTCCCAACATCTCTGAGGATAACCACACATATCCAGACAATCGAAGACTTTCACTACAGACCTCATGAAATGAGTTGAAGTCACAGGACAGGCTCTTATTTCAGCCAGTCTTTGATGCCAACCTCCTGGCATGGCATTCTGGAGCTCGTGATGGTTAGGGAGCCTTGCCACATGACTAGGCCAACCTGAAAGGTGCACACCTTGACCTTGTTACAGTCACATCCCCATAGTTAGGCACACTGTAAGTCAGACGGAAATATTGAAGCAGAATGAGGACTTGTTCATTCAAATGGCTACAAGGCTATTGTGTAACCAGTAAATGGATATTATGGTGTCTGGGTCCTAGAAAAAAGTTATGGTGGTACAGTGGTTAAGCATTTGGTTCAAACTCACAATTGCTCTACAGAAGAGAGATGGACTAGCCTGTGAAGATGACCACAGGAGAAACAAAATGTGACGGTTCCGCTAGGCTCAAGAGTCACTGTGTGTCAGAACTAAATCCACAGGCACATGTATAGGAGTTATATGGTGTTCAACTACAGTAGATGTGTGAGACAGGGTTCGCTAGAGAAACAAAAACAGGACAACAGTTACTCTCTTAATGTATTTGTATAGATTGAAGGATATATAAGATAAGAGATGAGCAGTCAACTAATCTATAAAGCAGTATAAATGCAACTCATTTGCATGAGACAGTTAGTACACAGGCAGTTCTTGGAGTCTTGAGGGTTGCTGAGCACTCCTCTGTAGAGCAATTCAGGCTATCTGGCCACAAGCAGCAAACAGCAAAGCAGGTCACCAATAGTCAGCCAGATGACAGAGTCCCCAGTTCAAGAGATGTATATTCCAGGAGCCTGGGGAAGCAGGGCTTGAAGGAACCTCAACTGTCAGTAACATGTCCACCAATTAGGTGTCCCATGAGTAGTTTCGCTGGAGATAGAGGCACAGGTTGAACAAGGCAGCCGGCTGGTCCAAAGATCCTAGAGCAAGAGAGAAGGGTGAGCCTTTTCCATTTCTGCCCTTCAATTGATCTTACCCGTGCTCATTGGCCATGTTGTCACAACAGACCCATCTATCTTCTTTAGCCATGTTCGCATAACAAGCTTATCTATCACAGGAGAGTGATAGATTGCTTTTTGCTAACTTGATGTAAGTTTGCCAGAACTTTTGATTTTTCAGGACATGAAAAATTCAGATTTTAATCTAAGTTTCTTCTTGAATATTAGCAATAATATTTTGCAGATACTGTATAGCATGAAAAAAAGGCACATGTAAAATGCCAGCTTATGACGTAGGTTTCAGGATTCTGGTGTGTTGATGACATTAGTCGCTGTGGCTCTGTCACATGGACACACTTCCTTGATGGAGCCATGTACCTGGACAGCACAGATTAAATGATGTGCAAAAGCTACTCTTTCCTATGGCAAAGGGGAAGTAGGTACTGATTTTAAAAATCCATAGTCTACTCCTCCTGTCTTTGACTTCTGACAAAGAATTAGAATTCCTACGTGTCAAAGCTATGTTTCAAAAACAGCCACAACAACCCTGCTTTTGAGTACTGTATATACTGGGTATCAGTTGACCTGAATATAAGCTGATTTACCTAATTTTACAACAAAAACTGGAAAAAACTTATTGACAAGTATAAGCCTAGGGTAGGAAATGCAGCAGCTATGGGTAAATTTCAATATAAAAATAGATTCCCATAAAATTACATTAATTGAGGCATCACTAGGTTAAATGCTGTTGAATATTTATTTCAAAGAAAAGCAGCAAACTAGCTCTGAAGTGGAAAAGAAGGCCAACACAAGCAACATGGTATCAAGAATATCAATACACAGTGTGTTACTGCATGTGCTGCATTACTAAATTTACCCTGCCTTGCCGCATGTACACAACACAGCTTGTGTAGTTTGAGGCCTAACACAGGCTGATGATATTCCAGAATGTGGTGACATATGAGCTGTGTTGCTGCATATGCAGCCTGCTGTACCAGATATGCATGGGAAGGTCTAATGTAACACACGCATTAACACAGTGCATACATAATACAGTGTGGATATTGTGAGCCATAACGCAGGCTGCTCTATGGAAGCATAGTCAACACAAGGTCCAGATAGGGGTTAATAAAAAAAATGAAAAATAGCGTATAGCAGACTAAGTACTGCAAATAAATCTACAGTATATCCTAGAAATATTCTGGTACTTGTATTCTGCAATGCTTGGGCAGAGCAAGGAGCATGACCAAGATTGTCAAGTCTATATCTTTGGTCCCAGCCTTGGAGAAGAGTGGCAGAATAAGAGCAATCACATTGAACATTCATCTGACAAGGATGCGGTGCACCCCAGCTAGCAGCACACAGAAGGGGGCAGGTTCTTGCCCTATACGCCACGGACCACACAGAGGCTGCGGGAATGCAGGAGAAAAAAAGAATGGTGCATCAGCAGTCATCAGAACACCCTTGGAGGATGCAGGTGCCCTCAGGTGAGCAGGAGAGCTGGAGAACACCCGCACTGCCCTGGAGAACAGGTAAGGGGGACTCTCATATGAGTCTTAGCCCAGGGGGAATTTTTCAGTGTCGTGAAATACAACTAACAGTAAAATTTAAGTTCTAAATTTGGAAGTGAAATGTGATACTTAATGTAAATAATTATTATGATATTTACTATAAATAAAAGATTAGTAAATGTTCAGTTTACAGGTTGATAGTAAATGGTTATCAAAAATGTGCTGGAAAACTTGGCTTGTACACAAGTATATAGGGTATATTCCCACTCACAGTGACTGTGTCAGGCATGGTTCTCTTAGAGAAATAAAACCAGGACACTAGTAATTTTTTTATATATTTATATATAGAGAAATGTATATAAGATAAGAAAGAAACAGTTAGCTATCTATAAAGCAGTACAGATTGCTCGGTGCAACTCACTTGCGTGAGACAGCTAGAAGACTGACAGTCCTTCAAGTCTTGAGGGCCGCTGAGTAGTCCTCTGTAGAGCAATTCAGGCTATTTGGTCACAGGCAGCAAATAGCAAAGCAGGTCACCAATAGCCTGCCAGATGACAGAGTCCAACAGTCCCCAGCTCAAGAGATGTATATCCCAGAAGCGTGGCGAAATAGGGCTTGAAAGAACCTCAACTCACAGGTCTTCAGTCCACGATTAGGTGTCCCACGGATAGTGTTGCTTGGAGGTTGAGGCACAGGACGAACAAGGCAGCTCTCTGGTCTGAAGATCCGGAAGCAAGAGAGAGGGCAGGACTCACTGAGCCCTTCCTATCTTTGCCCTTCAATTCATCCCGTGTGTTCATTGGCCATGTTATCACAACAGACCCACCCATCTTCTGTGGCCATGTTGGCATAGCAAACCTACCCATCACAGTGACCTTACAGGATAGGGTAGAACTGCTTTAGAGGGTTTCAAAGGCTATTGATCTTCCCATATGGTCTCAATTTTCTTCAGTGCACCAGCTGGTGGATTCAAACTGTCAATATATTTCTATTATAGTTCAATGCTAAACCCATTGCACAGACAGGAATCTTTAAACATAAAGCTATGTTAGATTCCTAAAATAAAATTTAAATGATAGTATTATTTTAATCTAAAAATTCTGAGACCAAAAATTCTACAAGTAAACCAACCCTTTTCACAGCTAGAGTGTGACAGATGACATACAGAAGACAATAATAGATCATTACACTTCCGCTGAGATGCCGATTTATTCCCAACTCTTCTACAATCTTAACTTTTCCCAGAAGACTCCCATGCGCATCATTCCAATAGCCTCTCATTTACTGTTGTTGTTAAGTGACTTGGAATTGTTCTCAACGCATGCCAATTATTTGAACAATGGAACAAAGCACTACCTGCTCCTCACATCCCAATTCAATTCAGTGTCGTCGAGTTGATGCCAATTTACAGAGACCCTGTCAGGCACAATAGAAGTGGCCTGGTGAATTTCCAAGACTGTAACTCATGACAGGAACAGAAAGACTCACTTGTCTCCCACTTGGTGGCTCATGGTTTCAAACTGCTGACCTCGTGGTAAGGAGTGTGCATAACTCACTAAACCACCAGGGCTCCGTCTGCCTGATTATACTCGCTTCTAGTCACTTGTTGCAATTAGTACTATTGTAATCCATAGGATTTTTATTGGCCCAATTTTAAAAGTAGATGGTTAGGTCTTTCATTTTAGTGTGTCTTGGTCTGGAGGCTCCACCAATAGCTTTTTAGCATCAGAACAACACTTTAATATTTACTGACCAGGTCAGTGTGCACAGTGCATTTCACAGGGAAGCAATTGCACATGTCACTTTGCAGGATGGGTAATGACAACTTCCTCTGAAGACATATCTTAATTGAAACTTTAAATTTTTTTAGGGTCACAAAAGTCTGTGAGGAATTTGCTTTTTTTTTTTTTTTTGGCATCACTGCTCTCCGGTGGTGGGAGTAGGAGGCCCAGTCCCACTGTTGGAACTGAACCTCCGTCCCAGTGGGCTGCAGTCCCGCGCACAACTACTACGTCACCGGGGCTCAGCCCGAATTTGCTTATTTTTATATATTTTATTTGCTTTCAAGCCTCAAGGACCACGTATACGCAGGCTCTCATAATGACCTCTAGGTAACGCATGAGATTCTTCGAATCTAACAAGCATCTGACTGACACTGCTGGGGGTGGTCGGTAAACCACATTGGGAAAGCCACAGATATGTAACTCTCTGTTGTTGTTGTTGTTGTTGTTGTTGTTGTTAGTTAATATGGAGTCAATTCTGACACATAATGTCCCTAAGTATAACAGAATGAAACAAAGCCTGGTCCTGTTCCTTATTCACAATTGTTTCTATGTTTGAGCCCATCTTGGCAGTCATTTTGCCAGTCCATCTTGTCAAAGGCTTTCCTCTTGTTCTCCACCCCTCTACTGATATCACGCATGATATTTACTCCAGGAACTGGTCTCTCCTGAAAACGTGTGCAAAGTACTTGGGACAAGGTCTCACCATGCGGTCCTTTAAGGAGCTTTTATATCTGTACATTTGTTAGTTCTTTTGAGTCTGTGGCGTTTCAATATTATTCATCAGCACCATAATTCAAATACATTTATTCTTCTTTCAGCTTTGTTATTCAATTTTCAGATGCACATGTAACAATTGAAAATACTAAGGTTTGAGTCAGGCCAAAGTAACATCCTTGCTTTCGAACACTGTAAAGAGGTCTTCTACAGACAATCCAATGTGTCTTTTGCTATCTTGACCACTACTTCCAAGAGCATTGATTATGGATTCAAGCAAGACAGAATCCTTGATATCTTCAATAGAGTTCTTGACAGCTTTAATCTAGCTCTCTTAAGGGAAGTTAAATACTAATTCAGGAACCAACTTTTCTCCTACTATATGTTGACACTTATGTTTACATTTATAAATGTAGTCAGTTCTAGAGTTTTCTGTGTTTTTGTTTATTTCCGTTTAACAATTATAAATTCAATCAAAATGTGTTAAATCTCTTATAAGTAGAGTATTCTTTTTACATATAAGCTGCCTGCTCATTTGATAATTTCTTTGCCTATCTTAGGTAGTATGTGAGCAAAACCCACAAATTTCAAACTTAAAAACTCCGAATTTTCTTTTCAAAGCTTTATATTTAATTTTACCCCCCAAATATCCCATCACCATCCAAGTGGTACTACACTTAATGCATCCGTCAAACCTACTATTCCATTCTTGGGGACATTTTTCAAACTCATCTGTTTGGACAGCAGTGCCTTCATTTTTTTTTTCTTCACCCTTCCTCCTTCATCACATCCCTGTCCTTGCATTCTTGGAAACAAAAAGAACTTGAAAAGAGGAAGGACAGGTGAGTAGGGTGCGTGAGACAAGAGAGACTTGTTATTTTTTTGCCCCAAACTGGCATACTGAGAAGCCTGTGTGATTGGTGCATTGTCATGGAGGCCAAATTAGTCCATAGTCTGCCATCTATCAGGTTGTTTTGTTGCACACTGCTAAGAAATCATTTCAGAACCTCTAAATAGAGGGCTAGATTAACAGTCTGACCTGGTGCACTGAACTCTAAATGCACTCCAATAGTTTCATCCGCTGAGTCAGTTGACAGAGATCCACAAGGTTCTCTCATCAATTGAGGTTTGTCATCAATTGACATTTCACTCTTTTTGAAATGAGAAAAATTCAGTTTTTCCCTTAGTGCTATCCTTGTAACCAGTGTTCAGTATCACAACAGTTTCTGCAGCATTTTCCCCAGGAAGGAAACAAAATTCCACAGCTGAACACTGTTCATTCAGACTGGCCATCACAAAAAAGGAGGTTCACGTAAAACTGCTTTTATGAAAAAAATTCACTATGACCAGAGAGAAATTTCCCAGGCAATGTTACTGGTTGTACTAACTCAGAGTAAGTTGGTTGATGCTAACCTAGAGGGAGAAATGTGTGCTATGAAAGCTGTGCTCGGCCCAGTGCAGTTCAGGGTTTTGGTGGGTACCCCTTGTATGACTTTCACTTTATAACTTTGAGTGCCTTTTCACTTTTCATGCTGTTGTCTCAGCTCCTAATTCCTGAGCTCCACATAGTTTGCCTCGTCTCACCATTTTCTTTCACTGAGAGTAAGTCTCCTCTTTCATTTTTAGAGTAACCTGAAGACAGTTATAGACTGTAATCTCCTTCCCTTCTGAGTCTCTTTCTTTCCTAGCTTATAAACACTTAGTTACAGTCTCTATTTAGGCTCTCTACTCTTAGTCTTTGTTATATGTTTTCAATCTCTTACATATTTTTATGACTACTTTCTAAATTGGGGTGGAGGTGAAGATAAGGTTAAGTATAAATGAGAGACTATTTTGAGTTAGTCCTTGGAGGGATTGTGTCCTGGGGAAGCAGGAATAAGACAGAATATGGGGCTGTAATTGAGCAGATAGAGCTCTGTTCTCTTCTTGCACCCTACCCACTAAAGATTACTGCAACTGATTGTCTCAATTCCCAGAAGGAACAAGTGCACTCCTTATACCCAAACATATCTATTTTTATGAATCACTTTGCTACCAAGAATCTATTGGGTCTTAAAAATCTCTCTCAGCCTGTTTTGCATCTTGAAGTAAGCAGACACATGCTTCGATATTTTGATATACTTTCTTTGTACATATATAAAACTTTATATATATACATATATAATCCAATAGAAAATGCCACTTGTAGTACAGGGTTTACCCAGAGAAACACAGACAACAAGAGGTGTATATATGTATATAATTTTTACTTATATAGAAGTTGTATATACATTTCTACATTAAAGAAATGTATTGCAAGAAAGTGACTTGTACAATTTGGGGCACTGCTCAGACAGATCAGAAATCCATAGAGTAAGCTTTCAGGAAGAGAAAACTGAGTCTCTTAGGTATGAACTGATACCTGAATGCAGAAGCAAGATTTCTTCTATGAAGACTGAAAGCTCAAAAGGCCATTCAATTGATTGAGACAAACTACCCGGATCATTTTAAATAACCGCCCTTACTTATTGTCTATTGATTATATTCTATTCTCTTAATGTAATAGACCTTTACAAAAACACCTACATTAGTGTTTAAATAGCTGGTCTCAGTGAGTTAACAAGGACATTACACTGACTTTGGATACACGTATATATAGCCTTGACTATCTTTTTATTATTTGAGTTAAATAGCTATTGCCATTTAGCCTAGCTTGTTTGTTTTCTGAAACTGCCTAATTTTACCTACAATGTTACATTTTCACAATGTTTTAGAATTAATAAATAGCACTTACATGCTTTCAAGAAATGCATACAAAACACAATATCACTAACTATTTTCAATTAAAAACACTTGTTACTGTCAATTTGATTCAGTTTGTCTTTATATTTTCATAGTGGTGGGCTTCCCCAGTGGTCAGAGGTGTTAGTCATGACAACTAGCACAATGAAAATCTAAGGGAAGGTTTCTAAAACTTTAGTCTTTTTCATATGCATCTTTTTCTATTTTTCTTTTCATTTTTCCTCTTCTATTTTTTTGTGTCTACTTTCCATTATTATTTATTTTCAAATAAATTACTTATGTCTTGACAGCAGGGCAGATTTAGGTAATAAGGAAAATATATTTTAGTTAAAAAGTTTTTAAAATAAAGATTTTTTAAAAGGGTCCTATAAGTAAAAAAAAGGGTCCCATCAAATATATGAACTGATTCTGGGATGGCGCAGAGAATATTAGCATGAAAGAACTTAATATCAAGGGACTTGGACCAGTGAGAGTAGATATGACCCAAGTTGTGTGGATGCAGGAAACTTGACTGAGGATCAGAGAACAATAACATTTCTCTGACTAAAGGGGCACACAAAAACATACTAGAAAAAAATTCACTAGAAATCAAAGCCCCAACTTGAAAAAAACACTTTTAAATATTTAATTTATTCTAATGATCAAAAAGTATAAATTTGAAAAGTATACATTTGAAAAACTCCTTCCTATATGAACTTTTATTTTAATTTTACTTTCTAAAACCTTTTAAATTTTCACATGCTTAAAATGTTACCTCTTCACAATGTTTTAAAATTTTATAAATAGCATTCACATACTTTCAAGAATTGCATACAAAACACAATTATCACTAACCTTTATCAAATAAAAACATTTATTACTGTCAATTTCATTCATTTTGTCAAAGTTTTGATACTTAGTTTGTTTTATTAGGATTTCAATACACTTTCTTATCCTTCCAAAGGAGAAATATTCAACAAACACCAAAATGGTTGCAGAATCTGTGTCAATGGAGAGTGGATTTCGCGGATATCTAGGACTTGGGCTTCGTTTGGACGACAATATCACTTGGTCTGACAATCGAACTTTCATGATTAAATTTTCTTATATAACAGGGTAGTCTTTTGACAAATGCTCTGTTTTTAAGATGTTTGGCCTTGGTTTACCATATATTTCATGCTGGCTAAGTGTTGGATTGATCATCACAAAGTCAATGGTTTAAACCCACCAGCAGCCCCTGAGACCATCTCATTTCACAAATATTAATATCATGGAGACCCTATAGTGTTTGCTATGAGTCCTAATTATTTGATGACAGGTAATGGTTTATTAGGATTACATAGAATTTTACCTTCCATGAGATGGCATATTAAATCCATGCAACAAGTTTACTTCTGGAGTATTTGGCTAATCTTCTTTCCTCCTGGACCCCTTTTCTCAAGCTATTGGATGAAAATAGGTTGTTTCTACTTTAGCTACCTTACTATTTCTTGATCTTCTGTATGCACTACACATGTTGGAAAATGCCATTTTTATTATAGAATAACATAATTACTAAATAAGTAGAATGGATTAAGGACCTATTACTTCAAATGAATTTCCACTCATAGGGAGGCCACCAGGAGTCGCAGGCTGTAAAGGAGCTCTGCAGGTCCAGCGGGCTCTCGATTGCAAGGGCAGGAGTGAAGCCATCAACTACTCCAGAGGAGGAGAAAACTTTCTACTTGTGTAAAGAGTTCCTTTCTCAGAAACCGTCAGGGCTCAATTCTCTCCTGGCCTATACGAGCTTTAGGAGTGAGAGTGGACTCTTGAGAAACTTTTCCTCCCTCCCAGAATCAGAGTACCATACCTTTCCCTGCAAAACAGATGAAGGCTTCCAACTATCGATCTTTTTGGTTAGCAGCTAAGTACTTTAATGACTTTTTAATCCTCTTCTATTAGGGCCCACTTATTAGGGCCTTGACCATAGTGGTCATTAATGGCAAGTGCACAACCTCACGGATGATGAAGTCAGGGTTTGTGTAGACCATCTTTTCCAGAGCATGCAATACCACCCCCTGGGTGTTGTTGTAGCCACCCATGGGACTGAGAAATCAGATACATGTTGTCTTGTGTCATGGGATATTGTGAAAAGTAAACTAAGTTTTTAATGGTCATAGGGAACTAGATATTTATTTATTTTCTGAAAAGAGGGTATTAAGTCAAATAAGTTGGGGAATAAGTGGTGCACACTAGCATGTGGACTAATTTCTTTTGAGTCTTTGGTATTTTTTTGCTCCATATGAGTAGAGAACAATAACTAAATCTTAGATGGTCTCTCACAAATTTTCCAGATCCTTCCATATACTTCTCACAAATTTTGATTTAGACCTAAGTTTTATTAAGCACTAAATTATGCCAGTTGATCAAGTTTTGTGACAAGGATTCCATTCTTCCTACATTCTTGCCTGTTTGCACCTCTTTACTAGGTAATGGCCATAAGAATATTTTCATGTTTCTGATGATCCCTTGAATATGCTCTTTGTCTGTTTATGTTCTTTCTGTAGGTTTTAATTGGGCTACTTACCTTTTTGTTGTTTGACTATACATTCTTACTGAATAACTAACTATGTAGTTTTCAAATATTTCTGAGTCTGAAGGCTTTTCAGTCTTTGATAAGTATGAGTATTTAATTCTATGAGATTTGTTATTTATTTTTTTGCTGCTGTTTGTAAAATTATAGCCATATTTCCTGATCTGTTCTTGGGTCTCATTATTACCAAATAGAGAAGGACTCAGAGTAAGGTCTTTATAACAGGTGTTGGCTGTTGACATGCTAGGTGACATATTTATATTTACCTAGCAAACCTGATTGTGATAGAGCTCTACATTATGGATTAGAGTGTCATGAGGAGTTGCTGGTAAACTTCAATGGGAGAACTGCAAAGTTCTGGAATGAAGTCAAGCTTTTTTTTTTTTTAGGCATCACTGCCCTGGTGGTGGGAGTGGGAGGCCCAGCCCCACTGCTGGAATTGAACCTCCGTCCCAGTGGGCCGCAGTCCCGCGCACAACCACTGCGCCACCAGGGCTCAGCCCGAAGTCAAGCTTTTTATAGAAAAGAAATATCAAGAAACTCTCTGTGGGATACACATTGTGTTTTCATGTGTTTCATGCATAATGAGCTATGTTTTATCTGATGCTAAAAGAAGCAAAGACAGTCAAGCCAAAAAAAAATTCTATCATTTGTTTTATGACGATGATATTATTTTCACAATAAGGTCTAAGTTCAAGCATAATACACGAATAAGTTAAATAACTATGTAAGCCACATTTCTATATCCTTTGCTTCCATAAATCCACGATTCGTTGCTCAAATATTAATCTCTCGATTTCAATGTGTTTGAAGAAGAATTCATAAAAAGTGCAAAGATGGGGGCTGAGCCCTGGTGGCGTAGTGGTTGTGTGCGGGACTGTGGCCCACTGGGACGGAGGTTCAATTCCAGCAGTGGGGCTGGGCCTCCTACTCCCACCGCCGAGAGCAGTGATGCCCACAAAAAACAAAACAAAACAAAACAAAAAAAGAAATAAAAAGTGCAAAGATATCTACAAAGACACTAATTATTATGTGAGTACCATCAAAAACAATTTACCACTCGCTGGGATTCACAACCAGAAGCAACAAACAATCCACAGAGAAAATAGTCCCAGAACTACTGGAATAAAACATCACTCGGGTCACAAAGGAGAATAAAAGAACTACTCAAGAAGCATATATAATCCCAAACAGGATTGATTCTAAAGCAAAATCATTACGATATATCCTAGTCAAACTTTCTGATATCAAGGACGAGGAGGAAATCCTGAGAGTAGCTTGGTATGGTACTAGAAAGTTACCTACAAGGGGAAACATATGAGAATGTTTGAAAATTTCAGGAAGAAACCACTCAAGCAAGAGGACAGTGGGATAACAAATATAGAATTCCAAAGGAGAAAAATGGCTGAGAACTTTATGTTCAGCAAAATTATTCCTAAAATATGAGATAAAAACAAGAGTAGTTCAGACAAGGAGATATTAAAGGAATTTGTAAAAAATCACAAACTTTACAAAAAATATTAAATATGTCTTCTTTGGTCAAAGAGTAAAATATTGCAGACATAAACCTGAGCTTAGATCTCACAATGCAGAAATCAGTGCACTTAAAGCAACATTCAAAATAAAGCAACAGCTAGACCAGAGCATGTACACTGCTGCAGATCAGAGCGGGAAACAGGGAATCCAGGACAGATAAGCCTCTCAGGACCAATAACGAGAGTAGAGATACCAGGAGGGGAAGGGGAAGGCTGGAGGGAAAAGAAGGGAACAGATCACAATGATCTACATATCACCCCCTTCCTGAGGGATGGTCAACAAACAAGTGGGTGAATGGAAATGTGTGTCGGTGTACAGCATGAGAAAATAATAACATTTAAGAAATTATCAAAGGTTCATTAAGAAGCTGGGGAGGAAAGGATGAGCTGATACCAAGGGCTCAAGTAGAAAGAAAATGTTTTGAAAATAATTTTTGCAACGAATGTACAAATGTGCTTGGCACAATGTATTTATATATGTATTGTGATAAGTGCCATATGAACCCCCATAAAATATTTTTTTTTAATTTTATACCTCTGAAATTCATATGAACATTTCTATCTTGCCCTATAAGGTTGCTACCAGTTTGAACTGAATGTTGGCAGTGAGATACAAACTCCATCTCCCAGAAGTGACCGAGCTGGTGAAATAACGGAATGGCTACCACAGCCAGCTGTAGTTTCACTGAGGTGGTCATATAACCATATTTGTATTTATTTGTTATTAATTGGTGTCATTATATATAAGAGAATGAAAAACTTCCCAGTTCTGAACCAATTGTCCCTATGTTTGCAGTCACTGAGTCAATCGACCTCCTTGAGGGCCTTCTTCTTTTTTGCTGAGCCTCTACCTTGGGTGATGTCCTTCTTCAGGACATCACCTGACAATGTGTCAAAACTATATAAATGAAGTCTCACCATTCTCACCTCTGAGAAAAATGCAAGTCATACCTGTTAGGAGATGTTGGACAAATTATTTTTTAAAACGCAATCCCTATTTGTTATTTAATATATATATATATATATTTTTTTTTCTAACTCAAAGCATAAAAATGAGTTGTTTACCTTGCTAAAAATGCACCAATAATTTCTAGAAAACATTATTTGAATGTTGCAACAAAGAAGTGTTTTATTTTTAATTCAGGACACTCTTCCACCTCCTACTGAACATTGCCTTGAGATCTTAGTACAGGAAGAACAGTCAAATAAGGTGAGGACTGATGATCATGATGTTGTTTGGAACCTCGATAAGGAAGTAATTCCAGCAAAGAGAAAAGGGAAGGAGCAACGTTGACTCAGAATGAGGAGTGACTGAGTTGAGTAACGAACGCGAGACTGAACGCAAACAATTCTTTCCAGAAGTTTTGTGCTTACGTTGCGGAGGAGGTTGAGGAGTTTTGACTGTTACTGATTCCAAAACAAAAAAAGGCAAAGCAAAAACCAAAACAGAACAGAATAATAAAACAACTGCAAAACCCTGGGTGGTAGTTACATAATCTGATGTGAATTGGGGACTCGCAAGAATTATGAGTGAAGGGGTGTAATCTAGTATGTCAATCGGGTCATAGCCAATAAAGCCTCTGTGTGGGCATAGCCTTCCCCTGAGGATTGTGGAAAATTCTATATTTTCCTCCTTGGAGGCAGGAGATAGCTCACTCCCGGGGAAACATTGCGACTGCCAAGACACATGGAACTATGCTAGTGTCCTGAGCACGAGAAGCCACATAGGCCTACTCGGATGCAACCAGACTTCTGAAGCCAGAGAAACCACGTAGAGAGCCCTGTCAGCAATGAGATGCTTACAGTGCCCCTGGATCCAAAGACTTACTACCCACTGGCCTGTAATCATCCTGCATTTAGCATCATTGCATGTGTTTCATGAGTCTGAAGTGGACTCTATAGATTGCTATCAGATATATGCACTAATATTGGACTTAGAGGCGTGGACTAGACTGGACTGGGATGTTTTCTCATGTTAAATTGCTTTTGAATATAAAACACCTCCTTACATACATGTGCATGTTTATGAATTTGTTTCTCAACCCACCCAACCATCCTGTGTTTGAAAGACACTTTCTTCTGAGCCACCTTTGACTGAACTCTGAATTCCCGGCTGTAGACAATGTTCAGTAGAGTTTGGGAGAACTGGCATTCTTAGGGTTTTGAAAATGTTGAAAGATAATGTTAATACATTTTTAGAATTCAAATGAATTTAGCTAGAAATTTTTGGTAGCTATCTTTGCCAGTTTAAATAACCTATATTCTGTGTTGAGTAAGCGGAGACCTTTATTTCTCTTTCATTTAAGAAATAACCATGAATAGATTCAATAAGGAAGAGCAGACAAGGATTTTAACTATTTGCATGTCCCAAGTACTAAAATTTAAGTAAAAAAAAGTTAAGATATATTTAAAGACAAAATAAAAAAGGAGCCCATATAGGAGGCAAGGTTACAGGCAAAGGAAAGAAAGCAGTTTCCCTGACAAGGAGACAAAGAAAGGATATCAGGGAGAACGACGTAGCTTATCTTCAACTAGGTCATAAAAGTCATCCATTTCAACACACAATTACACTTCTCTAAGTTAGACTCATTAATTTACAATTCAAGTTACTTCAGAATTTGAAATGATTCAAATAGGGTAATAGTAATGTTTACTTTTAATACATGTCTTCTTGTGTTCTGATTTATATTACCAATCAAATAAATCATGTAAAAATAATTTTAGAGAGTTTTATCCCATTTAAAAAGCCAAAACAAACCTTTAGTGCTATATTTACATATCAGAAATCATATGCTAATTTCAAATTAATTTGGACTGCAGTCATTATATAGGAAGTTTGGGTAATAGCAATTGCTAGCCTGGGGTTATGGAGTAATGTAATGGCAATTTTCCAAAAATATTGTATAATTCCTTGTAGTAACTGGGAAGTCCTAGCACTTTCCTTTCTCCCAATTATTCCAAATTAATGAGATTTTTCTGTAATGCGGAGTGAACATAGAGAACATTGCCTAATTTGCTGACCAGTACTTGAAACTTTACCCTGAGTTCCTTTCTTTCTTTTAACTCAAAGCACTTTTCCAGAGTCTAATTCAAGCTGAGCTTCTTTCCCTCGCACCTGGTATAAGTGTTTGGTTCCTGCTCGGGTAGTTCAGTGGAGGTTGTCTAACGAGTGTAATGTCCTTGCAGACTCTTGGCCTCTGGATGCAGAAAGCCAATTTACTTCTTGCTGCTTTGTCTTGGGCACCTCACAATATGCTCTAATGACAGCTCAGCAGTTTTAATAGCCCCTTTTAATAGCTAAAAACAGACCCAGTCTGTCCAAACATAGCCTATTCACCAGCTCTCGTCAAAACAATTCCGTTTTGCTATATGATGATGCAGCAGACCATGGAAACCAGCCACACAGACTCTATTCAAGTTTGAAGTTGGACCCTGGGGCGAAAGCGAGTCAACCCTAGCAATGATCATATTAAATACGCTTTTACTGTCTGATTCTGAAATAGGGCTTCTGTTTCAGTGGGACAATGCAGGCTCCATTGGTAAAAGCAACTCAGCACAACTCAAAAAAACCGTTAGAGAAACTTCTTCCTTGGAGAAGTAAGGGATTTTCATTTTGATTGCAGTATGTTGTTTGTACTTCAACACAGTACTTTCACAACACGGAGGAGAAAAACTGAGGCTAGCTTGTTCAGTCCTCAAGGCACAATGTCCTTTTAAGCTGACACACAAGTTAAATGTTTATGTCTTTACTGTAACTTTTTTACTTTGATATCTTTGTTATCATGTGGTTTTCATTTCATGTTATTTATAATGTCCTAATCGACAAAAATGCAGCAATAAAGGGAACATCAAATGACACATAAAATAAAAATATTACTAGTTTCTCTAGACTCCCTTAGGCATATAACTTTTAAATGTAAATGTATTAATGATCCTTCAATGAAATAATTTCCCTTTGCATTTCATTTTTTAAAGCAGGTGTATTTCTAGGCAGTCTTTAACAAATGCATATTTAATAATGCTACCAACATGGAATCATTAAACTCTATTTGGGGGTTGTTTTTTGCCTACATATATATTAGATGATAGTGCTTTCTTAATGCATACTACTTTTTAATTTCTGTCCATGTGGAGGTAGAAATCTTTTAGTTCAAACTAAACTCTATCTATGAATTAGAAAAATGAGGCTATATAGTCAGTGATCCTATATTTGAATTTTGTGCAGTAATAAGGATTTCAGTAGGTATGTAAATTCCAGAATTGCTCCCCCATATGACATCCTGGGATCTTCAGAACAATGATGCAACAGTTGTCCAAATTCTAAGAAAAGTTTGCAAGAAAGACATCAATTAATTTTTAAGGGTACAGTTTTCTGAGCTGATTTGAGCCCACTCTTGTTTGCTTGATTAATCCCCACAAATGGAGCTGGTACAGAGTGACAATGCCCTTTCCAGCATCATTGGTTTATAAATGATATCTGGACCAGGCAGTCAGAACTGTGTGGCATGGAGCGTAGATGAAAATAAGTCAATGATAAAAAAAAGAAAGTCAGTGCTGGTAATGTGACTGCTGAAGGCTGAAGAAATCCGTGAGTGGCAAGTCCCTTCACCTGTGGTTCTGAGTTCAGGTGACCATACAGTTCAACAGTTTTCCTGGTTAGCCTTAAATGCTTGAGATTTCTAGAGACAAGTGGTAAGAGACAAAGGACGACTTTCAGATGCAGAGATGGGGTATGTAGGTTAGAGGGAAGTACAAGACATTGCTTCCCTGGTAAAGGATAGGGGAACAGTTTAGAATTGATGAGTGCAGTATTATATAAGCTCATAGAAGAGAACATTTTGGCTAGTAATGTTTGGACTGACATGCTTTTGTTAAGAGAAAGGGCCAGTTCATAGAAAAACATGCGAGGCAGGGTGGAGAGATCAACGCAGCAGTTTAGAAAAAAATCGTTGTATGACCTGAATATACACAGGGTTCTAACGTGATGCGACCAATGTCACAAATACAAAGAACTTCACAAATGCAGAGAGATTCTGCTTAATGATACTTAACTACAAGTATGGCTGACCAATCTCAAGTAACCTAGTCTGAGCGTATGTACAGGGTTCTAAGAAAACCAAATCCACTATATTCTTACTCTCTGCTTGTCTGGGTTAAGTCTGCCTTTGCTTGAGTCTGAAGGTCTAATTTAGATTCCATACGAAGAACGGATTCCAAAAACAAAGCTGGAATGGCTAGCACTAGTTTAAAAATATATAGCATGTTTCATTTATTTTGTTACAATTAAACTAAGCATTTAGAGTCTGATCCATTAATATTGTGTTCTTTTTGCAGAAGGGAGTGGGTGAAATGGAATTGGATTATCTAACTTGTCAGACATTGACACTGCTGGCCTTAACTCTGAGTAGGGGGCATTTTCAGTTTCCTTAGCATTGTAATACCACAGGCAGTATATCAAGTTAACCTAGAATTTTGGAAAAAGCACATTTTGTACAATAATTTTAATTTATTTTTTCCTTAGTTTTGCCTCAAGCAAGTTCTAAAATTTAAACAAGAATGACCCATATAGTGTCTAACAGGGAAAGAGCAACTGCATAGTATCTGGAACATATTTTATATTTTAGCACCTTTAATGAGGTAGTCAGAAGCTGCCCTTCATGTGATAGACGGACTGCCTTCAATATGTTTTTCAAGACATTTAAGAAGTGCAGTATTTTCTGTGCTTTGTTGCTGATTACTGACACTAAATATTTAATCACTAACTAGGACGCAGTAGCTGTTCCTCAGAAGTGATGAATAACGAGCCCCTGTGCGTTTGTGAACTCCCTGTTGTTGGCTGATTAGTGTGACTTTGCTTGAAGAGATTGAACAGGGAAGGTTTATTGCTTATCGCAAAAGAGGAAAGTGTAAGTGCTGAAAACACTGGTGAAATTTAAAATGCAAGGGCTCTTTCATCTTTGGCACACGATTGAATAATAATAATAATAATAATGAGAATTCTTTCAGTCCACCAAAGTTTGCTTTTCAGTTACAAAAGTGACTTCTAAACTTGTTTTCTAATTTACTCTATTATATCCCTGTGATATATATCTGTCTCTACATAAGTATGATTTATGATTATATAATTTTTCTTTACACGTATTTAAAGTGAATCTAATCGAAGTTTAATGACAAATCCTTGACTGAACCTCAATAATAGTATAAATATTAAAACTCAAAATCACTTCTGATTTAAGTTGCTGCTATAACAAATTTCATGCAACCTCTCTATCCCTGCTTATGTAGGAGCTGTGTGACCAAGGGAGCTATTGTATTCAAATGTTAAGTTTCTCAATCGTAAAGTGGGGATTAAACACCCACTGAAATAAATATAAATGGGTTTTCATATCTATAAATAATACATGGAAGTCATCTAACCTCATTGCCGATGCCTATTATGCATTTCATATATGACAATTTCCTTTTGTTATTATAATAATATTAATTAATCAAGTATATTTAGCTGTGACTTCAATAGTGATATGAGTTTCTGACATTTGACAATGAGAAACATTAATCTTAAAGATCCCTGGTGGTTTAACAATTAATGGGCTATGCTGCTAACTTCAAGATCCAAGGTTCAAACACACCAGCTACTCCTTAGAAGAGAGAGAGAGAAGGCAGTCTGCTTCCAGAAAGGTTACAACCTTGAAAACCATGTGAAGCCTTTCTACTCTGTCCCAAAGGGCTTTGATGAGTTGGAATCAATTAAATGCTGTAGGTTGTGATCTGTTTTTTAAAACATTGTCATTGCTTTTTCTATTTTTGGAAACAGCTTACTGGAGAAAGGGCAAATAATATATTTTGTAGGCTAAAAAGGTAATGATGCTTCCCATTTATGAATTAATGGAGTACTGATTCTCAGATAAATCACTCTACCTTGTTGAATAACTTAAGGAATCCACAGTGGTTGTTATCCCAGCCACCTGGCAATATGCCCAAAGTTCTTGAGACAAAGTCTGGTCACCTCACTTCTAAGGAATTTTCTGCATGGACTTTCTCCAAGATAGGTTCCTTTATTTTTCTGGCAGCTTATTTAATTTCAATATTCTTCACCAACACCATAATCCAAATTGTGTTAGTCTGGGTAGACTAGAGAAACAAATTCATAAACATGCATATTGATGTAAGGGAAAGAGGAATGGAACATTGAGAAAGCCTCCCAACCCAGTGCAGTTCAAAATCATAAGTCCGTTATTAGCCTATATTTCTGATACCAGTCTATAAAGTCTCCTTCTGACTCACAAAATCACTGACCAGTGGGTGTAGAGTCCCGGTGCTGGCAGGGGTCCCCTCATGGATCCTCATTTCCAGGGCTCAAGGTCCATCATCAGTATCCATTGGTGATAGAAACATCTCGGCACTGGCAGGAGTCTCTGTGGCTTTTTCAGCTTCAGAGGTCTGATTCCATCAGGGTAAGGCCATGTGACTTCTCCTCCACCTCTTCTGGTTCCTCAGGCGCTGCCATCTTGTCTTGTCAGTAGTTCGTTGTCTTGGAGACTGACTCCCAGAGACAGAGAGAGAAGTCTCTCTTCTCCAATTGGGAAATGTCTTGAGATTTCCCAGATGTATCAGGAGAAAGCCATGCCCACACAGATGCCTCATGGGCTACTCAATAGTTATCTCCAGATTAACAGACTAGACTCCACCCCTATAACTCAATCATGAAATTGACATAGGTACAGGACCGCCACACAAATATTTCCCCAGCTTTCCTAATTTATTGTCCAGGTTCCACATACATATGAGGCGAATAAAAATAATATGGAGAGTGGCAGGCCTACTTTGGTATGGGAAGTGACACCTTTGCACTTTAACACTTTAAGATTTGTTCAGCATATTTTTCCACGCAGTATGCCATCCCATTCCTTCACTGCTGCATTCATGAGTTTTGATTGTGAATCCAATTAAGTGGAAACCTTCAGAAGGACAATCTTTTCCCAGTTTATCATGATGTTTTCTGTTACTCCAGCTGTATGCCCTTTGTTTCTGTGTGTTGAATTATAATCCATATTGCAGACTGTAGTCATTGGTCTTCATCAGTATATGCTTCAGTACTCTGGATTGTAAATAGGCAAGATTGTGTCATTTGAATTCTACAGGTAAATAGGCAAGATTGTGTCATTTGAATTCTACAGATTGTTAGTGAGACTCTCTAAAGTTCTGATTTCATGTTATTTTTCATATAGTCCAGCTTTTGAGGTTGATTCCTCAGCATGCAAATTGAATATATATATGTATATACATATACATATATATATGAAAGAAATAACCCTGATGCATATCCTTCTTGATATTAGAGCATGCACTATCCAATTTCTTTGTTCAAATGACTGCCTGATGGTCTAATGCAGGTTCTGCATAAATACAGAAGAGGTATGGAATTCCTGTTCTTTGTAATGCTATCCATTATTTGTTATGATCTACACAGTGTTATGCCTTTGTTTAATCAAGAAAACAGCTTTATATTATTTTCTGCTGTCATTCAAGTCTCATCCGACATCAGTAAATATCCTGCAATTCTTGTCCTCTTCTGAATCTGGAATGGATCTTTAGAAGCTCCTAGTTCATATATGATGGCATTTGTTTTTAAGTATGTTCAGAAAAATTTTGTCCTCAAGTGATATTAATGACAGTGTTCAATAATTTCTTCATTCTGTTGGGCAACATTTCTTTGAAATGAGGAAAATCATATATATCTTTCAGTCAATTGACCAGGTAGCTGTCAAATTCCATGACACAGGATAATGAGTGATTCTAGAGCTTTGTCAATTTGGAGGAATATTTCAATTGGTTTTCAAACAATTTCTGGAATCTTATACTTTTTGTTGTTGTTTGCTTTATTTGTTTTTGACTAAAGCTTTTAGTTCCTTTTATGTTGAACTTCTTCCATTAAAAATGCAGGTATTGGCTGAGCCCTGGTGGCATAGTGGTTGAGTGTGGGACAGTGGCCCATGAGCTTGGCGGTTCAAATCCAGCAGCAGCTCTCCAGGAGCAAGGCTGGGTAGCTTCCACGACCACTCGAGGGCAGTGATCCCCTCCCCACCCCAAAAAATGCAAGTACTGAGATAGAGTCAAGACAGAATCTATGTAGGATAACCTGACCAAGGCTCCTGTTGTTAGATCAGACAATGAAAAGTTAAGGAGGACGATATTGACGTGATGTGTGCTAGAGAGAGAATCCTAATGGACTGGAGTCTGTGGCTCAGGATTTTCACCCATGGACTGATTTGAGAATTGACAGCAGTGTTCATTGCTCACTACTGCTGCCCACAGGTTCCCCTCATCCCTTCCTAGGTCCTGCCACCCTCATACCTCTCACTAACATGCAGCAGTGTCCCCAGAATGTTTTTCAAGGTGATCCTATTTTCAGGCTTATGCAAAGTTTCTGAAAACTAAGCACAAGAGCTCACTTCACAAGTCCCCCTCTGCTCCCTTCTCCACTCTATTGTAACAGGCTCTGCACCTCCCCTCTCAGAAACAGAGTAACCACAGAAGACACCCTCTTACTCCTTCTCTCCAGCTCCATGTGTGGCCTGCCAGTGTGGATAGCCATAGATAATTAGACGTGGTCTTGCTTAGATCATAGAGCATCTCCACTGCTTACCCACAGCAGAAACAGATATCCACAGCCTATGGCATCATGCAGGAAAGAGACAGGAGGGCAGGTGGGACCCAAGAAAATTCAGGTCCAGTGTGACCCAAGCTCACTCAGCTAACCTAATTCCCCACAGCATTGCCTCACCCCATATAAGGACACCCTATAAACCCACTTGAAAAATAAATTCCAAGGCTGCGTTCCTATGGGTAACTTTGAAGAGAATCTATCTCAAACCGAGTTCATTAATAAGGTGTTCATATAACAAAATAGGAAAAGCCACCCATAGCGAAAGTCTGCCCCCTGGCCAAAAACAGGTTTTACCAGTTTTCAGCTTGACCAAGAAGTGTTGAAAATCTGTTAAAAGACAATAATAGTAAGTCAGTGAAACCAGGCTTCCATGTAAGAAACCAGTCTACTGTGTAAACCTTGCTATGCTTCAACCCACTAGTCTACTTATGTAGGAGAAAGGATTGGACTAGATCTCCCCACTCCCACTTGGGACTCCTACCTCCACCATCTTCCTTCTTTCAGGATAAGTAACACAAGCACAAGAACACAGCTCTCATAGCTATTTCACACACCAAAACACCTTCCTAGCCAGAATTTCGCCCCCTCTCTGATACTGTACAGCACCCCAAGATAGTAAATCATCATATCACCAAACACTGCCCCTATATAATACACAGAATTGACATGGGGCCTAGGAGGATTCACTACCCTCCTCCTCTACCCTAACCATGATCACTTCTGGAGCTTTTTTACTTCACATTAGCAACACACAATCTTCTTTAAACTTGCCAAGTAGAAATGTAGCTTTCTAGTGAGACAGCAAGCTTCTACTGAGACAGAGATAAAACTTGAACTCACAGCAAAGCTAGCTCCATATATTTGTTAATCTTATTTTAATTACCTCCTGAGAAGGAGAACACAGGTTCCTTTCTCCATCACAGAAATTAGGACACATCATGTCAGGGTTTCTTTGTGACCTTCCCCACTCCAGGCAAGGTAGCTAGGGAACATGGAGTCCCAAAGACCATAACCTGAACACCTTCTGAACAGAATTTCTACCTCAAAGGGCGACCACAACAATAATCTATGTATCTCCTTTGGGATTGTATTAAGGGAAGCGTGGTGTACAACAAATGAATATAAAAGACCTTCTATAATAAACACAAGTAATTAAAGGTCTACACTTCACTTTTCACAATTCACTGGGTTGGTAAGGGAACCTGATAAGTTTAACATACCCATCACACACCCAAATTACCACAGCATTTAGAACCTACTCCCACCACCTCAACAATACCTATTCTCCAACTGCTTGCCAACTAAATACATATCTCCCCTAAGCCTTAGCACCCAGGTCCCTGTGAATGCTATTCTATATGTGTGTGTATAGCCTGACCAGTGTGACCCTTGCTGTTCATGGATAGAGATGAAAGCCTGCCACTAATATGCCAATCATGGCCTGTGAGCACTGGTCCATGCTGTGGGAAACTGGCCCTCACAACACCACACTTGCTTTCCACAATAGCCACCATTCCCCACTGCCTGAATGAGCCATCCATGTCTTCATCCAAATAGACATCACAAGGCACCTGGACTCTCAAGAAAATGGCAGCAAACACAAATGCCACAAACACAGCAATGGAAATCTGCAACCACTACTAAAAGCAAGACAAACAAAACACAATGTCTGAGGAGGACTTGACCATAGAAAAAGCAGACTTTGAACTACTACAGAAAGAAATCTTCTGTATGCTGCTTAGCACCATACAGGATATGAAGGAATCAATACAGAAAAGGATAAAAAATAGAGAGAAGGGTCTGCTTACCAAGTGGAAAGATAAGGTTTAAAAGAAAATGAAGCAAGAGAAGGAGTGGATAATCATACCAGTAATCTTGAAGATAACCAAGTAGAATTAAAAAAATGTGAAAGACAAGCAAATTAATCAAAGAAACTGATGAAAACCTGAAAATAATGAGCAAGACTATGAAGAGAAATAATATTCGAATAATCAGATACTAGAATAAGACACAACCCAAAAAGCAACAGCCAAGAGAGTGAGGGAATTCTTAGAAGAAAACTTCCCCAATTTCATGAAAGGAATCAGACAATTATCCAGGAAGCAGAGAGGACCTCTATTAGGTTCTATCCCAAGAACACACAAAGGTAGATAGTAGACAAATTATTCAACTTTGAGGAAAAAGAGAAAATCACAAGAACAAGCAGAGAGAAAAAAAAGCAGTCACAGATAAGAATATGTTCAGACATATCAGCAGAAATCATTATGAAGAGGAGAGAATGGAATAGTATCCTCCAAAAGTTGAAGGAACATAATGGTAACTGAATAATCCTCCACTCTGCCACACAATTCATCAAAATAGATGGAGAGGTAAGCATTTTTCCAGGTTATGAAAAATTTAGAAAATATGCCATAAAAATAGCACTACAAAAATTACTTTCCAGCTAAATTTAGTCAGAAAAACAACATCCACTGAGCACAAACATGAGGCCACCACATAGTGTAACAATATCCAGAAAACAAAACAGTGAAATAAATGCCAAAGATGTCTTTGACCCAATGGTGGAAGGAAGACAAGAAAGAATGCCCCCACACTTATATGGCACTCTGCTAAGGATGGAGAGAAGAAAATTTCTAGCACAAAATTATGTGATGACAGTAAAGAATTCATGGATAGATGTAATAACTATAAAGTCAGTGGTCTGAATGCCCCCATCAAAAGACAAAGGCTTGTAGACTGGATTAGTAAGCAAAACTCAGTGATCTGTTGTTTGCAAGAGACAAATCTCAAGCTGACAGACAAAAACAGAGTGAGGATCAAGGGTATATCAAACAGTCTGAAAAAAGCAGGAGTCACAATTCTAATCTCTGATAAAATTGATTTTTAGGTGCAGATAAGTATGGGCATTAGATAATCTTCAAGGGAACAGCAGACCAAGAGCTAGTGAACATGGTAAATATATATGTGCCCAATGAGAGATACATAAGATATGTTGATCAAATTCTTCAAAAGATGAAAAAGGAAGTCACAAGATTGGCAATCATTGTAGGAGACTTTAATACACCACTCTCCAAGAAGGATAGTTTAGCAGGAAAGAATCTCAAAAAGGCGATTCAACACTATAATTAGATAACTAGACCTGATAGGCATATTGAGAGCACTTTACCAAACTGCAACAATATTCACATTCTTTTGAAGTTGATATGGCATGTGCTTAAAAATAGACCTCTGCTGGGATACAAGCCAAGTTTGAACAATTAAAACATATACAAGTCATTGAGCCTTCCTTCTCTGACCAAAATGCCACAGAATTGGAAATAAATTAAAAACTTTTCTAAAAAATGAAGGACAAATAGTTGGGAGGATGAACAGTCTATTTCTTCAAAAGGTGTGGGTATTGACCCTTATTGGAGACAGAACTAGGAACTTTCTAGGAACCAAGGAGAATGAGAAAATGACATACCGAAATCAATCGAATACAGCAAAGGGAACTACCAGATGATGCTTTATAGTGATAAATGTAGTTATGAACAAGGAAGCGAGATCTATGGTGGATATCCTTTTCCAAATTCATCTGTAGTTGGAACAGAGGCAGCAGAATAATCCTTCTAATGAAAAAAGAAAAGAAATAAAAATTAGGGCAGGGATAAATAAAGGAGAATTTTAAAGAAACATAAGAGAAAATCAATGCAGTGAAAAGTTGATTCTTTGAAAGTATCAACAGAATTGACAAACTTGCAAACCTAACACAAAATAGGAAGAAGATTCATTCCAGTGATACAGGGATGATTCAGAATTCAAAAAACCTTCAACATCTAACACAATGAGAAGAAAAAGCACAATAGCTATAAGATAATATTAATAGAGGCAGAAAAAGTGCTCAACATCTTTCAACACCCATTTCTAATTAAGACATGAAGATAGGACTGAAAGGAAATTACCTTGACATAATTAAAGCTATATATGAAAATCCAACAGCCGGTGTTATAATCAATGAAGAAAGATGAAAATGGAAACAGACAAGGATTCCCTTTTGTCCCCATTTTTATTCAGCATCATCCTGGAGATACTAGCCAGGAATATAAGGCAACATAGGATATCAAAAATATAAGTCTGAGAAAGAAGTGAAATTATTGTTATTTTCAGATGATATGATTTTATATATATCAAGAACGCCAAAGGCTCCACATTAGCAGTGTTGAATGTGATAGAGGTATAAACTGGAGTGGCAGGTTACAAGGTCAACAAGCAGATGACAATTGGGTTGCTCTAAACAACTGATAGGATTACAGAAAAGAGATCAAGATGGTAGCACTCTTCACGATAACCAAGCATAAATTGAAACATCTAGGGATATAACTAACAAAAAAAACCCCAAAAATTCTGTAGGAGGAAAAGTACAGAACATTATTACAAAAAATAAGAGGCCCTCATGAATGGAAAAACATCCCATACTTGTGGATTGGTAGATTCAATATTCTAAAGATGTCAATCCTACGTCTGGTCCTATTTAGGTTCAATACACTCCCATACAAATACCAGCATCATTCTTCACAGTAATGGAAAAACTGACTACTGACTTCATATGGAAAGGGAAGAAACCCATAATTGACAAAGAATGCCTCAAGAAGAATAACATGGGTTGTACTTGCTTTACCTGACTTTAAAACTAATTGTACAATGACAGTTTTCAAAACAGCACCCTACTGGTATAATGATAGAAGCTCAGAATGATGGACAAGAACAGAAAATCCAGAAATAAAATCAAGAGAAGGTAGAAAAATGAGTCTGACAAATACCAAAGGGGAAGTGGATGCCTTTTCCAACAAATTGTGCTGGAAAAATTAATATCAACCTACAGAAGAATAAATCAAGAAGACCTTACCTCACTCTATACACAAGGTGCATGATCAAGGTGGATCAGAAATCTCAAGCTAAAATCCCAAACTATCAGAATCATCAATAAAAAAAATGGGACAAATCCAAGGACCTTAATGCAGGAAATACCTGGATTGTCAGCAATAAGGAAGGACACACACAGCGGAAGATAAAATAGATGAGTGGGACATACTAAATATGAAACACATCTTTCCATGAAAGATTTCATCAAGAGAGAAATGAGTGAGCCACAGACTGGGAGAAGATATATATTAAAGATGTATCAGACAAAGGCGCTACTATAATAATCTATAGAACCCTGAAACTTTACAATAAGAAAAAAAGAACTGCAAATGACCAATAAACATACGAAAAAATGCTCCCAATCATTAGCCTTCAGGGAAACCCATATCAAAACAATCATGAGATTTTACTTAAGGTTCACAAATATAGCCCAATTCAAAAAAATAGAAAGAAATAAATGTTGGGGTTGTGGTGAGGTAGGCTCTCTGATTCGCTGCTGGTAATCTTGTAGAAACTTACCACCACTGTGGAAAGTAATTTGGTGATACATAAAACAGTTGGAAATCAAGTTATGATCCATCTATTCCACTACTGGGCATATATATCCCAAAGAAATCCAGCCACAACCAGACATTTGTGCTCCACTGTTCTTTGTTGCACAGTTTTAATTGCAAAGAACTGGAAGCAGCCTAAATGTCCATCCATAGACAAATGCATTAAAAAAACTCTGGTATGTACATACAATAGGCACTACGCCTTCCTACAATACAGCGATGAACTATTCAAACATCTTGTCTCATGGAAAGAGTTGGAGGATATTTTGCTGAAGTTAGCTAAGCACAAAAGGACAAGCACAACATGAGCCCATTGAAGTAAGTTCAAACCACAGAAGAGGCCCAGGGAAAAATGTACATATTTCATAGTTCCTGGGCTGATACTCTGGCCAAGCATGATAATTAGTATCTCATAAAAATTAAAAAGAAAAGAAAAATTTAAAAGATGCAGATAGCACCTATGCAGAAAGATACACTTTCTTCTCCCCATATGCCTTTATGGCATGCAGAGGAGTGGCAGAAAAAAAAAATATGACAATGGATGAATAGGGAATTAACCCACCCAAGAGGAGGCTATTTTTAATGTTACCACCAGAAGTGAAGAGAGAGTGTAGAGTCCATTTCAGTGTGCCGTACTTTGAGGATGAACTTCCTCCTCAGAGCATCTCAATTATGGAAAGGATAGCAGGGCCAGCCACAACTCAAGACATCATGCTCTTTCCTGAGACAACAAGAGACAGAAATCAGCAATGAAGACACAGTTTGGGGAGCGATGCCGGCTGGAATGCCCAGATAGGGGCAAACCAAGTGGGGTGCACCAGATCAGCAATGGGAGCAAAGCCGTGGAGTGGTTGAGGAAGCTCGATTGAAGACTTCACATTCTTAGGTATTATGCGGACTAGTCACTCCTGGCTAGGATTGGAGTCAGACCTGTAAATTATCTAACAGTTTGATGTCATAAACATTTGTATAAGAGTGAGGATCTCTGGGGACTTCTCTCTCTCTCTCTCTCTCTCTCTCTCTCTCTCTCTCTCTCTCTCTCTCTCTCTCTCCCTCCCTTTCAACCGTCTTTTCTACTGGAATTCAATAGAATTCCAGTTAAGAGGGGTAGTCCCATGTGGACTACCATATACTGAAATTTGATGATGCCCTGCTACTGTTCCACAAATCTTGGATCCAGAAGACTCTTCACCCACTAACTTGTGATTTTTTTGCTTTTTGGTCTACCATTCTGCATCACTGAGTTGTCTGAAGTAGGATGACATGAGTCAGAAGTATGATTTATGGACTAGAGCTGCACTGGATGGGATGCCTTCTTGATACTTTTAGTTATTTTTTATATATCTTTCATATATATATATATGTGTGTGTGTGTGTGTGTGTGTGTGTCACTGGATTTCTTTAGAGAAATGAGCCTAAAACAAAGTGTATAACCCCTGTTTATTGCTTGAAAAAAGATATTATTCTTAAAATAAAGAAGTTGTTGCGTTTACAAAATTCTATCATATGATCTCCAGCTCTGTTTCTATCACCATTGCCATCTTTTCCAGCAACTAAAATTTCCTTTGTTTGCAAGTTCTACTTTCCAGTCTGCCATGCATATTTATCTCATATTTGACCAATTTCAGGCCACAAATGCTGATCAAACTCTTCAGTTTATGCATTGCTATCGTGAGGGGGCCCTAAGGGTATAGTTACTAGCAGTGACTACTAGCAATTCCTCGCTGGGCTACTAACCCTGAGGTTAGCAGATTAAAACACTAGGGAATGAATGAGCAGTTCCGCCCTGTCCATAGCATTACGAGGAAGTGGCATTGACTTGTTGGTAGTGTTTTTTGAGCTAGAGTTTGGGAGGAGCTTGCGTGAATTTGAATAATATTTGCTTTTAATTGGCGTTACTTGTAAGTCCTGTAGGTACTACTACCACATACTGTTCTTAAAGTTATATCTTGGAAAAATGTTTTTTTTTTTTTTGCTTTTTGATGATGAATGTGACTTTATCCTTAATTTTGTCATTCTGAGTGCAATGAGCCATATAATGTCCTATTCCAAATGGCAATACCAACCAGTCCATTTCCCTGCACTAATTGGAATTGACTCAAAGACAGTGAGTTTGGTTTTGGTTATGGCTAGGATGCCTGTTTATTTCTGTTTCATTTCTTTTTCCTGTGATTATAATTTTTTTTCCTATCATTTTATTGGGGGCTCATACATCGTTTTTCACAATATATAAATAAGCATACTCGTCAAGCACCCTCACATGTCCACTTCTATTATTGTTCTCCCATTGTCCACCTTTAGATTATAATTTTATACACTTTACATTCCCATTATTAATCTATGTTTAGGAAAGTTTATTCTCATTTTAAGCCATGTCTCTTAAACTAATGAAGGTGCTTTATTCACATCATTAAGGTGAACTACTTTGAGGAAACAGACTTTCCCAGTCTTGTTTTGGGTGCCTTTGAACCCCAGGAGTTCATTTTCTGGCATCATATTTAGCAATGCTCTCATGTTATTTATCAGGTCTTCCATGTTAAAAATTTCAGAATCACATTGTTCTTTCTTGTTTAATCCTAGTTTGTAGTCTTCACTGAAACTTGCTCACCCTAGGTGGACTTTGTGGTATTTGAAAGGCTAGTGCAATAGTTTCCAGCAATAAAGTAACTTGAAACCACCACAGTACAGCAAACTTAGAAACATGTGGGAGATTTTGCTGGACCGAAAGTAATTCCTGAAAGTGATGTACAGAAGAGCAGGCAAAGCCAAATTCAGAGAGTCTCGTTCTGCTTTAGGTAACTAGAGCAGACTCTGGATGGATCTTCAGCTGACTGCTTATGACATGCTTCAGAGTTGACTTTACACAAGGGGTGAGCAGCCTCAGTAGGTAAGGGCATTTTTAAGAGGGTATACATTTTACAGAACTTTTCCTTTGGGTTGAGTGTAGTCCAGTGGTTGGAAGTGGCATCAGGTGTTTATACCAGAACAAAGAACGGAGTAATGATATGGGAAGAAAACTGGTCTTAATAGTTTGTGGTTTTTACTTAAGAATATGTGTTAAGAAAACTTTGTATTCTCTCTCTCTCTCTCTCTCTCTCTCTCTCTCTCTCTCTCTCTCTCTCTCTCTCTCTTTCTCCCTCCCTCTCATTAAGAACAACTTATACACATCTTTTCTTGGTGGATAGCCAAAGTAATGTAACAATCAGAGTAAAGCATCATTTAGGAAAACAACAACTACTTGTATTAGGGATGACAATCACGGGGAACAAGTCACATTTGGTACAGCATAGTGAAGCAAACTTGTTACCCTAATATACCCCAAACTGTACTGATTTTTAAGTCAAGCAGACTTTGATATAAATTTTAGTTTTTATATTTTACTATGTGAGAAATTGAACAAGACAATCTGAGTTTTCTACTTAGTAATAAAATAAAGTCTCATTGGATTATGTAAGGATAAGTAAAGGTCTTTTCCCAGTGATTTTGTTACCACTGATCAATATAATAGGTATCAAAATTACTAATATAAAAATAGTAATATAGTACAGGAGGTATAGCTCAGTGTTAGAGCATTTTACTGCAAAAATAGTAATAGACATAATGGTTTAGAACTTAATTTCTGATAACTTTCAGTAGTCATAATGCATGGGATTTGGAAGCTTCCTTATTGTGTGTCACAAAACCTATGCTCTGATTCACAATAACCCAATCTTGAGTCAAGTCATGAACTTTCTTCTTCTGTTAGAAACAGAAAAACAACATAAGAAATCTGAAACTATTTGTCTTATATAGCCAACAGAGTTTATGAGGCTCAACTCTGCAAATGGAACTATTACATTGCAAGGTGATGTACAATGTAAGGACATAAGCATTTTGTTATGTATAGCATCGGTACTGCAGCATTTTCTTCTTTCATTTGTCAAATCGACATTAAGACACTTGACATTGAAGTCTTTCTCTCTCTAAAACTGTCTCTTCTTCACTAAAGATTCTGAATACATTACTGAACACTTTAAATAAGCCATTTGAGAGCATGAGTACTGTGTTAAAAATGTGGGGAAATGCCATTCAAATATGTCCAAGTACATAATGTGTAAGATTAGAGCACATTCACTGACTCTGATATGATTAATTCAACTGTAGACATCTGGTTCCTTACATTCATCATCTGTATCATCTTCCATTTCTATGAATCTTATCCTTTCTATATTCCAGATACAATCTCATGATTTGAGGCAGATATACTACTTTTTTTGTAAACACTTGACCCTAAGCAAAACCAAAGCAGTTGAATTATGTATGTTATAGAGCAGAACTGCTTCATAGGGTTTTCTTGGTTCTAATCTTTATGGAAGCAGTGTCAGATCTTTCTTCCGAGGAATTGCTGGCTGGATTTAAATCAGCAACCATTAGGTTAGTGCTAGAGTTTAAGCCATTTGCTTTACCTTGGGGTCCTGACTCTGAATATGTTTGTCATTTTGTGAACCACACAGATAAATTGACTTTGCTAGACTTATCTTTTTCTGGGTACATATTCTTTTTTTTAATTTAATTTTTTTTTAATTTTATTGGGGGCTCTTACAGCTACTACAACATTCAGTGCATCATTTGTATCAAGCACATTTGCACACATATTTCCACATACATTTCCCAATATTTTCCACCTGAGCCCTTGATACAAGCCCCTTTAAAAAAAAACCCTCCCCTTTACCTCCCCCCCTTTTTAAAAAAATTAATCATTTTATTGGGGGGCCCCTACAACTCCCATCACAGTCCCCAACAACATCAGTTGTATTCAGGCCACTTTTACACACCCATTGCCATCATCACTCTCAAAACATTCTCCCTCCCTCCAGGCCCCCATTATCTGCCCCCTATATTACCCTTCCTCCCCCCTTCCCCTTGAACCTTTAGTAATTTACAAATTATTTTTTCATCCTGTACACTGTACAATATGTCCCAACACTCACTTCCCTGTTGTCCGTGCCCCAGAGAGGAGGCTACGTGTAGATCCCTGAAGTTAGCTCTCCCTCTCCATTCCTC